>CAJNIZ010044859.1:202237-289789 GCA_905231905.1 Symbiodinium pilosum
GGGCTACCATATATATATATATTTATACATGCATACATGCTCGCACCCCCTGCGGCCACCCTCAGAATGCAGCATCTCAAGAGAAAAGCACAGATTAGGTACGCTCAGGGGAGATGTTCACATTCCGAACATTCCTCATAGCGCTTAATCCTCCTGTTTACGCTAGACATTAACATTCCAAGTATTCTGTTGTCGTACATAGTATCCAAACTCCACACATGCCTTGTTTTCCATGTACTCTAAATACTCATAAGCTGAGACACATTCCTGACATGCACATTTTTAACTATCATGAATACTGTCCACATCCTGCATGGCCCTATTGATCCCAATGCTAGCACGCACAAGATTCCTCATGCATTTTGGGGTACTGCCCTCACTTCACTTTCGAGCTTCCAGAGTCCCGGAACACAGAGAGGCCTCAATGTTTTTCAGTCCCTTGCCCCCCAAAGAATTGCGGCCTTTGAGCATTGTTGGCGGTTCCAGAGTCCCAGAACACACTGAGGCCTCATTTTGTTTGATGCTGTGGTCATTCTCCCAATACTTCTAGAAGATTGAACCGGTCCCTCATCATACTCAAATCAAAATTCTTCATTCATTAAATTTGCTTCAATCAATTTAAAACAGGAGTTCTCAAATCCTGGATTCCTCCCTGCTTTGCTTTATTCAAATGCCTGAATAGATGGGCTTCGCATCATTCTGGGACTTCTCAAATGCTGGGCTGTTGTTTTTCTTTATATACATCCTTACTTTAGTAGATTGATTCCGAAGCTGGGCTTCTGTTTTCTTCTACATAAATCCCGTAATAGCTTGGCTTCGAATTTTCAAGGACTTCTTGTATCCTGGAGCTTGATCTTTTCGATATAAATCCGTGGTTCCATGAATTTCACAAATCAAGGGAGTCCTCAGATCCTGGACTCTTGATTTTCTTCATACAAATTTCTTGCTAAATATGTTTCGATTTATGAGGAGAATTCGCAGATTCGGAATTCCGATTTTTCATAAACGCCCTTACTAAATAAGCTCCGAATCTTTGGGGGAGTTCTCATATCCTGGAATCCTGATTTTCTGTATACGAACCAACTATTCTAGGATTATTATTAGTGTTGTTGTTGTGAGTATTTCGAAGAATCATGCAGTTTCATGAGAACAGTAGAATGTTAATCTTTTAGAAGAGCCGATAAGCATGTGTTCCTTTCAAAAGAGGCGCAAAAGGTGGGCCAAGGGGGGGTAGCACATATACGTACACATGTATTTTCTATGTGTGGATATATTCGTAGGGACACATGTATATATGCATTATATATGTATGTGTGCATATATATATATATATGTAGAGGGGGCCATGTTTCAATATCAGCGGGTGGCAGGGGGGGTTCCGTCAGGCCATCGAAAGCCAAGGATGCTGCTTTCAAACTTACCCATAGGAAATCATTCATAAGGAACCACCTACCCCCCGGTTATAGTCCTGATATATGATATATCCGCATTTTTTCTGGGCTCCCTTGTGAGAAGCCCTCGCTTTCACTTAGGAGAGCTGCCCTCATGGCTCTTTCTGCCATTATTGCTACCTGGCCCTAAGGTCAGGATTTAGGGTTTTTTTCCTTGCATGGGCACAAATTATGTTACCCATTTCTGAAGCTAGTCTCCGCTACTTCTTGTACGACTGGCGGCTTGAGTTGCCCATTTTCAGTTTAGCACTGCTCTAAGCCCCGATGACATTCCGTTTTTGAACTTCGGAGAATCGCTGAGTGCACTGGGACATTAGGATCCTACAGGTTCACCATGTTGCAGCCGATCTTCAGGATTTTGGACTCCCACGTATTTTGAGTCTGCTAGTCAAAAGCTTCAAAGGGCCATGAGAGAAGTGTCTATTTCAAATAGGGTCCGACTTTGGATGCAATGTGGCTGAGTACAAGCTCACAAGCACCGTGGATAACGCCATTGAGGGTGCCCCAAATACTGTGCTTGCAAGGTTGCAGAGCAGAAAGCAGGTGGGTACCCCAATACCAGTGCTTCTAGTACTTTGATTTGGGAGTGCCGAATATTTGGTAACCCGACATCATAAATCCGAAGCCCTCGTGCTGAAAACTCAAAACCTTAACAATTGGGAAACTTTTTCCCCACTTGTTTAGTAATTTTCGCCAAGCATTTTGATCCAATTGTTGGGTGTAGTGAAGCAGTTGCTAAGGTCACCTTCCACGCAAGAGGCGAAGGAAGCTGGACAGTCATCAGCGCGCGTGGATCAGCAGAATGAGCCTACACTATTGTTGGATAGCGTGATAGATTTTGGTGAACTTTTGAAATCAACAAGGAAGATCGCGGTCCCAAGAGCCCCGAAGCCTAAATAGGTCCCCAACCCAAATCCAAGCTTCCAATTTTTAAGCCCCAACCCCTTAAATCCTAAACACCAAGCTCGTTGAGCTGTTCGCTGGACTCGCCCTAAACCCTCGGCCCTATTTCCTAGACCTCCCTACCCTAAGCCCAACTCCATTCGTGACCCAGGAGTGATCAGCAGCGTCTCGCAGCATTTCTACCTGTCCTCAAGAGGAGGTCGGATCAGTGGGTGACGGTTTGGGCTGAGGTCATGGCGATTTAGAGTTCTGTGCTGAGCTTGCAGTGTTTAGGGTTGAAGGGTTTGGTTGACAGAGTTGGGGTTTTTAGGATTCATTTGGCCGGGTGTAAGGCTTCGGCGATTGGTGTTCAGGCTTTCCCAGTTAAGCGTTTCAGATTTTAGGTCAAGGAATTAAAGAGGATCCCGACTCTCGACCAGCACGCCACCTGTATAGCATGCATTCAGAATAGGCTTCGTGACAATGATCGCGTGCGGCCAGATAGAGGCTTTTCAGGTGTGTGCAGAGCGGTGCCGGCAAATAGAGCCGTTCCTTGCTGTGCAGGACTCCGGAAAGGGCTTGGCTTAGGAAGCTCACGTTTTGAGCTTGAAGCCTAAACCTCAACCTTGTAGCCTTATTCCGAAACCCTCTACCCCAAACCCTGAATCAGGCTGGTTGCTACTCGCCTTCTCCCCAGAGCTGGAAACCTCTACCAAATGCTGGAGGCGGAACTTGTTGATCCCAGCGCCGCGCTGCCTGATTCACGTGAGCCTTTGGACTGACATGGTAGTTTTTCAGAATAAGATACAAACCGTAACGGGCTCACTTAGGAAAATTTCCTTATAACATCATTTTCCCCAGGGTCCCTCAGGGCCCCCCTGTTTTGACAAGCCCGCATGTCATTAGCAAGACCGAAGTCGTTCTGGAGGTCGCCTGTTTTGAAGAACCTTCTGGATGGACTTCTACAGACATCCCGAGATTCTCTCAAACGTCGTGGTATGTAAAGTCACTTTTGAGCCTTTTTCTTCAATGTGCAAACTTTCAAGTCTACAGCACAGACCCACAAAGATTTTTTTGATGGGTCAAACGGGTCAAAGGGGACTGCAGGCTTCATGCTCTTCAGAGCACGTTGATGCGTATGCCCGCCGTGGCCATCGTTGACCGATGCATGGAAGAGCTTCTTGGGTTTAGGTTTCAAGGGCTGGGGTTTAGAGGCATAGGTTGAAGGTTCAGGCCCTGGGATTTAGAGCTTATAGGGCTTGGAGTCCGCCCAAACTGGCCTCATCAGCGGTTTGAAGCCATGCAACCCTAAAGCGGTTCTGAATTCGCAACTCTCAATCCCGAACCTTGATTTTGACGCAGCCTGAGCCCCTCGACTGAGGCTTCCTGCTCATATCACAGCTGCATTAGCTCAACTTCGACACGAGTTGGCACCACCAACGCTGGTGCCAGGCAGGCCCAAATTCTGGGATTTGGGGTTTGGAGTTGGGGAAGTCCAATGCCAAGAAGTCGGTCTCACACCTTTGACGCAAAGGGGTCGTATGGAGTAGCAGTGAAGCACGGTAGAAGCGACCCACCTGGAGGGTCTCCTACTGAGCGATTTTGATGCAGGGTTTTCAGATGCAAATGATGCAGTCCAAATCCTGTATACTTCGCACTACCTGCAGATTTCAAACTTTCTTTTCAAACTTACACTATAGAATAGGTATTAACGACACCTTGCCAGAACCCCTTTGTAACAGACATCTAGCTTGTGTATGTACATGTATGTATGTATGTATGTATGTATGTATGTATGTATGTATGTATGTATGTATGTGTGACATTTCCTGGGTCTCGTAGCGCCACCCTCGCTGATGCTGAAAGGAGATCGCGGCTGGTCGATTCTGCTCCTCGGTCACCTTTGGGGATTGGGGCACACAGGCTTGAGAAAAAATCTTCCCTTATCCCAGTACATGAGGTGCCCACAGCTCCTGCTTTCTTTCGACTGCTTGGCATGCGTGCGAGGTTGATGGTGCCTGAATGGATCTGAAGGGGAACACCTTTTTTTAGGGGAGCCTCTTCCCCAGTGTCCCAAGGGTAGGGTAGTTGGCCATCTTTCAACTGCACATCTTCTCTTTGTCCATTCCACATGTCAGGGACTTTCCAAACTTGGATACCATGTCTGGATATACTGGGATCATAAGAAGATTCTTGGGTCCATGACGGATTCTCATTCCGGATTGTTCTGTCAAGCTGGCAAATTTTATGTGTTGGGTTCAGGGTGATTTGGCCACAGGTGCCAGATGTGATTTGAGCACTCCATGTCACAGAGTTTGTCCCGAACTGTGCTCACAATGAAAGCATTGTTTTTTGACCTAGAAATCTGCATGAACAACGATTCTGTAGCTGCGTGAGCTGTCGAGGTGCTAGTTGATATGAAGACTGTGGACCCTATGATTGCCTGGGAACCCTAAAGTATCCGTAGCGTTAAACGTAACTTGCTGCTGTTTAATTCCCATATATACCCTTAGTAGTAGTGCCCATATTGACTCCCGAAGTTTTGCCTTAGCACAGGAAAGTGAACTTCTTACTTTCGAATACCTCTAACACGAAGAAAGCAAGTTATCGTCGCGCAGGAGTTCCCCAAAGCAATCCCAATGTGATTCTTAATGCGCAATCGGTCAAAGCGAATCCCCGAATACTTATTCTCTACTTTACATGCACATATCTCTCGAGGCTCAAATGGCAATAAGCCCAGAGCCTTTAACGACTGAACCCGACATAGCTTTGTAGCAGCTGTATTTGAGGCGGTGTAGGCGTAGCTGTATGAGCTTGGACCCTAAAAAGAAGAACCCTCAAGCTTTAGACCACTACTCAGCCGTAGTAAGGCTGTGATCAGATCTTCTTGATGCTTATGGCCGTCCAGGAGTAACCGGAACCACAGCCACGGCACGGCGAGGGTATGGGCACTAGCTTACTGAGACTGAGTACAACTGGTCCTGATGAATGTTGGGATTGTAGGGTCTAGGGCTCAGGAAATTGTAGAGATCTTTCTTCTAGGGACTAGGGAGTGCTCGGCGTGTATATATAGATGTATGCCTGATGCACCTCTTGCAATAGTGGTTTTCACCGGATTTAGCAAAATGTGTCCGCTGGAGCAGGCCCTAGTAAATGGCAAGCTTGTGGGATTGTAGCCCTGTATCCCATCTGAGTACCATCGCTTTAACATCACAACATATTTCCAGTTAGGGTGTATACATCTGAGTATTTCTCAAATTAGCAGTCCGATTGTAGGGAGCAATAAGCGCAGTCATCTTGCACCGCTCCGCAAAAGTGGTTCTGTACGGAGCTTGCTCTTCTTGGCATGTAGTTTAGGGCCTGTACTTCTGAGCGTGCGGATCCTAGGGCTACTTCAGGATTATCACGGCGCTTGCAGGTGTCCCCATAGTCATGGTGAGAAACTCCTTGAATATGACAGGTTCCTGAGGAATCGCAGGATCATCTTGGGAGTAGAGTGTATACAACCACTTGGGGTGTGGGAAGACTGTACGGTTGGTGCCTATTGCCGTACTGCATTATAGTTCCCAATTTTTAGCCCCATCTTCAACTTGCAGTGCCGATTTACGCCCAGGGTGCTTTGTTAGAGCACCCCGGCTCTCGTTCAACGTCAGCAGCTTGTGCAATTGCAAGTCAGCAAGGGTCAAAAGGATTGCTGCTTATTGTATCACCTCAGTGGACGCGGGCAATTTGTAAATTTCAGAAGGTTTAGGGTTTCCTGCGTTTGCGATAAGCCGTTTGTCTGTGAGACATAAGCCCCTGGCTATCCACTGAGTTTGGTGCACCCGAGATTGGCGCATCCAAGACATTGAATTTATCCATCCAAGCTATTCCTTCTTTCAGTCATTTCATTTGAGGAACAAGAGTTTTTCCAGGACAGAGGCTCCTGTTGGACATTATCTGTGCAGGCCACGCTGGGCACTGTTACTATTCTTTATTCTCTAGGTCGTGATACAGAGAAGGCAAACTGCTGTTTGGGCACCTTCGCAAGTGACGCAACTTGACTGTACTTCTTGATGAAGCCTCGGCCAGATCACAAACACCCTGGCACAGTGAATGCAGCGAGCCGAATCCCTGACACCCTTCTGAAGCCGGGTACTGCGATAGCTACAACACTGTGGCCTACGTCCTGCGACCCAATGAACTGCAGCTTCGAGATCAGTACCATGCGGCTTCAAGAGGGTTTTCCTGAATGGAAGTTATCCTGTTTTGCCGGGTCCATGAAGGCCAGTCACAGCTTGCAGCTCGGACGTGGTCACGTGTTTGAAGCCCAGCGGCATTCAAACGGAAGTCTGCATCCTGCCTTGTGTGCACCGCGAAGGCAGCTGGTACGTCATAATCTGATGTGAAGTGCAGGCCAATCTTTGTTTGCAACTCTTACAATCTCCTCTGAGGAGATGAGCAAGTTCCCAAAACAGTTATATACCATCCTACGGTAGCAGAATGTTTTTCACAAGGAGGGGGCCTTGCTCATTGAGCGGCTTATGCTAGCAGGAATGTTTCAGGCTTTGTCTCCTTTGATCCCGAGTTGGAGTAGTGAAGCGTTCAGATTTTAGTAGGGGAGCCCAGTAGGCGGGCTTCAGAAAATTCAGTACAGAAGCCAGTACTTAACGCGAATCTCCAAGAAGAACCCCTGAGTTTTCGGAACCCTGCCATAACGGCGCAAGTGCTTGAACTTCACTTCGCGCCTGTGGACAAAGCCTCGGGTCCTGTCGGAAACGCTCCTGCGCAATTTATTTCACAGGCATCAGAAGCACAGCCTTCCGCCCTGGACACTGTTAAGTCTGAAGCCGGAGTCGCCCAAGCTATCTTTACAGACGTGAGCTCTGAACCGTACTGTGCCCTTTTCAAGTCAACGACATGACTGCGGCTTGAAGAAATATCATGCGGCTCCAAGCGGGTTTGCAAGACTGGAAATTATCCTTTCGCCAGCCGGTACCAAAGCTGCAGAGATAACGTGCTCAAGCATTTCAAGCCTACGGCGCTCAAACGGAAGTGTGTAATTATCCTGCCACGCACAGGCGCACGGATGCTGTTGCCAGAGGCTGTTGCAAAGGCAGCTGGTAGGTAGCATAACCTGATGGCGAATGTAGGCCAATGTTGGTTGACAACTCTTGTAATCTCCTAACGACACCCGGATGAACAAGTTCCCCAGTTAGTCATCATGTACCATTGTAATTAGGGTGTATTCTACTCAGGTGATTGCTTGATTACCTTCCACGCGACGGTTCAACTGCGACTAATTACAGCCCGGGCCCGGGACCGACGTTTGCTAGTAGTTTCACTGAAGACTGTCTCTAGACTCTAGACTTAGTCTTGCCGGGGTTCAAGTCGTTGGTAAGGATCTAGAACATCCCCGGGGTCCTAGTCATATCCTCGTTTGCGAAGATCATCGCAACAGTAAGGAAACCAAACAACTTATTGTGTCCTGAGTATGATAACTTGCTGGCTCGAAAACAGCCCAGAGACAGCCGGTGCGGCAAATGCGTGGAACACTCGAGTACTACGGTTGATGCTAATAATCTTCCATGACGCTGATATACAACAACATTGTAGTTCAATGTATAGGGTACCCAGTGTCATGGAGGATTTTTGGTATCCACCGTACCCTCCGTGGCTCTTTAGGCAATGCTTCAGGAAGCTCACCAACAGATCGTGGGCTTCGCATTCTCTTCCCGGAGGGTCCAACGTCCAAAGCGAGCACTTCTGCGCGTGCTTCATTTATCCTTTTATAGTCACTTTCGATGACGCGACGCAGACGCAAGAAAGATGCCGTGCAGAAACTGTCATAGCCAGTGAGTAAGTAGCACATAGGCTGCCAGACGCAACACTTATCAACACTCCCTGCACATTTCAAGAGAAATCCTCCAACGATTGGTTGGCCGGCTTTGGACAGTGCCCTTTCCCATGCCTAACCACTTGCTGCAGCATGTAGCCGGTGTAAAATCCTTGGCTGAGCTTCCAAACATAGTGCTTCCCCCTATGTCCCCCTAAATATTGTACTCCTTGTTTTAGAAGCCTCCCAAGAGGGACCACTAATGCAGTATTTGTAAACCTCCAAATGGAATTTGCTTGCAAGGTCCTTGAACATGAGCTCTTTACCATTGCGATAATTCTCGCGTCGTTCACAATGGTCCTGAAGTGCGCATTGGATGTATTTTCTCTGAGCAATCCTAAGCCCCAGCCCCAGTAACAAGTATGCTGGAACAACAGTTTTGCCGGCATCGTCCGAAAGGCTTGCTTTGCGCTGTGTTTCGCTACAGACAGGTCCAAGCACTACACCCAGATCCAGACTGCACAAGTTAATCCATTTGGGCCCAAAGTATATACGGTATAGATGCTTGGGCACTGTAGATTAGTTTTAACAGGCGTCAAGGTCAGGAACCTCCAAAGCGTCCAAATGTGGATGCTCTTCTTTGGTTCCTTGATGTTGTTTAATTTCCGGATCGCCTTGTCGAGGGGGGCTCCCTGATTCTGCAACTCGTTCCTCACAAGCGCATTAGGCATCCTGTTGCATCTTCAAAATAACGGATAGGGACACATTGAGAGATCTTGCACCATTTGGGGCCCGGGAGAAGCACACTAAACCTTGAATCCCGAGCTTACAGTCCTGAGCCGTACATCCCAAAATCTAAGCCCTGAATCCTATTCCGTAATTCCTTAGCCCTACATCCTGCACTCTTACCATGAAATGCCTCTCTTTACCCTTCGGTGTACTGTTGATAGTTTCGACAAAGGCACAAGACATGAGCTGAAGTGCTGTGTGAAAAGCATATGAGCCATTGCAATACGGGGGATACCAAGGGACCATTAAGGGTGGACATAGGGATCCCTCTTGTAGTTTAGTATAGTCCCTAATCTATTCCCTAATAAGGGCCCATGTCCATTAGCTGTATAAGGAGTATTGACTGTGGTTTATATGATGTACTTGAGGCTTTCCGAGCAAAGGGAAACCGGAACAACAAGCACAGGAAAAGAACTCAAGCCCTAGTTTTCGACAGGAGCCGCCAAGTAGCACAGAATCCTACTCCATTGACTGCTTCAGAAGCACCCCTAAAATGAGATGTATAATCTATCACTGATGTTCTGGTTAGCCGCAGAATTCAGGTCCTTCAACAACTCCCTGGATTTGCCCACCGACTTTATGCATGATGGTCGTACAGCGCTTATCATCGCGGGGTCGACGCCTGCAGCACATGTTTTTGGGACGTTGGGTGGCCAGTGGAGATGTGAGCAGGAAGTCAGTGGAAAGAGTGTGTAGCCTATCCCTAAGAGTCCCAATGCTGAAAGTGCTGGAGCACTAGGGCTTAAGCTGCCCCTAGACCGGTATGAACTCTGAACCCACAAGGGCAGGATCTAGGATTTAGCTTTTGAGTTTTATTCGTTGGGAAGGCCTATACTAAGCCCGAAGTCAAGCCAGGATCTGGATGGGCGGGATGAAGATGTGCGTGGATTTAGGCCCAGTACGACCTGTGCGAGGTTCTATACGGGGGCTGGGGCGGTGCGATGGGGTCTTTAGGGCTCAAGGACTCAGATGGCGGAGCAATCCGTAACGAGCTTTCTTAAGATTCAGACTGCGAAGGTTTATGATGATGAGCGTGGCCTCAATGTAGTCCGAAATCTTTTCTTTGTCTCCACTCCTCCTTTAGGCCATCCCGTGACTGTTCTCGGAGACTTGCAGCCCAGAAGCCAAAACTAGAACACACAGTTTTCAAAATGTTCAACCCTGACTCCTGTTTGTCTGGTCTGCGCGTCGCCTCTAGCCGAAGCTAGAATTGTGGGGTTGAGGAACTCGAGTTAATCGAGACCCTTGTGGGGTACCCCGTACAGCAGCATGTTTGCAAGCAAGTTTAAGTTGTGGCATCAAGAGTTCGATGAGGCTTACGATAATCTTTTCCCGCGCCTGCTGGCTGGTGGCACCTCGGGAAACCTTTTGAACAATTGTACCCACAACACGACTCCTGGCTCGTGCTCGCCTGCAGAACCTCAACCTTAAACCCCAAAGCGAGCATCAACCCATTTAACATAAAGTGGCACGACACTGTGCAACTGTTCAAACCCTCAAGTATCCAACGTCTGAAGTTTCAAAGACTCTTCCTTCATTTCTTGACGTTGCATGAACGTAGGCCGAATGGTTACGATGGTAAGGTATCTGGTTCAGAGGTTAAGCACATCACCTGAAAAACAATGTCAAAGCCCGTAGGCCCATATAAGCCTGAACAGCTAGAAGCATATTTCCCTCATATCTGGCAATCCTTCCATGCTGGTTGGAGACATGCAGTGCCCCCAAAAGACTGGCTTATGCATTTACATCTAGCTCCTAACCCTCAGCCCAGAACCCAGGTATTCAGGCTCATGGATTCCAGTCAGCCCAAGTTAAACTCAGAACCTTAAGCATGATTCAAGCCCTCTACATAGTCCTAATCCAGGACGGATCCTGGCGAGATCCTTCTGCGAGTGCCCTTCTGGCGCTCTGCCCAAATCTTACAAGACTGTAGGGCTCAAGCATCACTACTGCATGGGTGTGTGGGCCTGAAGGCTTTACTGTTCTGGATTCAGAAAGGGGCTTGGTCTTGTTCCAATTTCTACCAGGGTTAACAAGTTCCACAGAGGCTGCGCAGCATACTTCTCCCTGCCATCACAAACTTAACAACGCTGGTTATAAGTAGGGTCACCTCTCTGTAGTCGCTGTAGTCACGGCTGTAGAATTTGCTACTTACTCCCGGCATCGCATTGATTAGCCTTGCTTGTGAAAACCGAAGTGGAGGGAAGAATTTCATTTTCGGCTTAAGCCTATCCATGACTTGAAGGAAATACTAGCGCCGTCCACGCCCCAGCTGATGGCAACAGAAAGACAAGTTCTTCAAGAGCCTTTCCGCTGAAGTCGGATGCCCTAAACCGCCCAAGAGATGTAATTATGGGGATTGTAAGGGAGAAAAAGCTCATGCATCATTCGTGTCGTGGGGTGCAAGGATTTGGCCTACTGCGAGTCATGCTTGCTCCGACTTCGCGTGGATTCCAGACTGGCACTGCATTTGATAAGTATCAAGATAGGGAACCCTGATGGGACCTCAGGCTTCGCAGTGGGGATCCAAAGTTGGATATTTGGTCAACCGCAGGAAGTGAAAAGTGTAATAATCTGAGGGAGGTGACTACAACGTGTAGGTTGCAGACCTAAGGGGAATTCGTATTTTGGGTTCTGAGGATTTGGGGTTTGCGGTCAAGTTTTCTCCTGCTTTTGACCGCAGCCCAGCCTCTGCGGAGTCAGAGATCTCAGATTGGTCTCACGAGCCACGTCCTGTTGTAGGCCAGCGGCACGCATGCAAATCTTTAGCTATTCAACACCCTAGACCCTCAAAAATCAAATGCCCTCAAGTCTTACATCCAATGTTATTGCAGGATTGAATATCTTGCCTAGCTCCAGGGTCCTTTGCAGTACACACACTTCATCAAGAAATCTCGCTGAAGCTCCAGCAGATTGCAATTGGCCCTAGGCACTTAAATCCTAAACCCCGAACAAGGACCAGCTTTTCCTTGCAGCATTCAGCCAAGCTGGTAGGGACGACTGCGGCGTCGTTCCAACCCTGACCTTCACTGCCTCGTTCTCTGATGAGGACATGGGGATGCTGGGGTTGGGAAGCCCTAAGCCCTAAGCCATCCCAAACCACAAGGACTGAGTCTTGGGCAAGTTTGATATCCCAGTGAGGAGTTTTGCAGTTAGTTTTGAGGCCAGGGTTGGCCTCTGGATTTTCTATAGGTCTTGGACTTATTGCATGTAGGATCTTGAGCTGTTCGGGTGGTGGAGTGTTTCCATGAGAAGTCAATAGCGGAGCTTCCGGAATGGCCCCACCCATCCTATCCCAACATCCTCGAATCGCTATTCTGGGCCTGCAGGGATAATGCAGATTTCTTTCAGCAGCAGAACAGTGTAGGCCTGAGGTAATGTTTCAGTTTTTCACCTTCAGTATAGAGGCTTGCTCTTGACAAGTTGGCATAGATGGTTAGTTCATGTTCAGCTTAAACCAAGCCGTGCAGGCCAAAATCAGCAAAGGGTAGGAGCCAAATAGGCGATTGTAAGCAAAATCACATAGCACCATGTTGCGCCCTAAGCACCGTAAGCTGGGATCTGAAGGCTGCTTCTTCAAGCGCCGTAAGTGCTGCAAGTTATGTTTCCATTCAAAAGGGTCACCGCAAGCCAAACCCCTGGTCTCGTAAACTACAGTAAGCAGATTCCTTGCCGTGAAAGAAAACCAAAAAGGGTTTGATCCCCTCCCAAGTGTGCCACTATCCAAAAACGTTTGAAGCCCTCCGGAAAAAAGATCTGCTCTGGAGCCTTTCTAGCTTTGGCTTGTGGAGCGGATTTTGCCCTGTTGCCTTCAGTCTGCGGACCGTTTCGGTTCCAAACTAGCAAGAAGCAGGTGCACGCGTCCCTTTGTGTAGGGTACCAGCTATCTTTCTTGCCTTGTAGCGACGTAGAGACCTCCAAGTAGACGCAGGATGCCAACCAAGTTCCAGTTCTAGCGAACTGGGGGTTCTGTGTCATGGCTGATGTTCGCTCATTGCATACTCCTCTCTCAAGCATCTGGCTTGAGCTAGCCAATCGTTGATGCATGGTTTGGGCTGGATAGCATTAGTCGCCCACGTGCTCAGGGTAAGAGTTCCTGCATCGGGTATACGCATGGAGGACCCTCACGAGGAACTCATCGGGGGAACTGTGACGATGGACCTTGACCACCGGTAGCTTGGCTGTTCAGTCTCGGAGAGACTTTCAGGGCGTCCCAAACAGGACAGACAATCTAAGAACCCCGCCCAAGGCGTCCTTCTTAGGAGGTCTGTCGAGCCTCACCCTACCTGTTGGCGACTACAGCCTTACAAGCAGGGTCTACTGGGGGCCTTCCCCGCTTCGGATTTCTGCAGTGCCATTGTAGGTCTAGATTAGTAGATGAAGCCCTGGCATATTATTCTCTGCTAAACGGTTCGAAGAGTCTTCGTAAAGTAAACATGCCACTTTTTGAGAACATGCTATGTTGAGCTGCAACTGAAGCTTGTGCGCCTGTAGCCTCACCGTATGGATCCAAGCGTCCAAACGGTATACAATTTGAGTCAGAAGTGTCTACTAGGCGCTCCGCTTTGGGCCCAAATTACATGTGAAGAGCCAAGCATCCTGACCAATCTTGCACTGCATGCGGAGCTCGGCAGCCGTCCTTTTTTATAGAGTAAGTTTGTATGGGATATAGCGGGAGGTGTGAGGATTCCAAGAGACATGTGAGGTTTCAGCTTTCTGTTGGTTGAAAACACCCCCTATTCAGGGCTCCCTCGGGCAGAGCATTATTTCGAGGGCATGCGGATTAGATAGCCTGGGCCGCGGTCCCTTTCTGGGACTCCGTCAGCGTTGGTCAGACTCGGGTCAGTGCAAAGTTGAAAGCATGCTTTTATGGTTCTGCACAACATGGGTTTTCGCAAAAAGCCTGCGAGGAAATTAGATTTTTTTGTTTGGGGATGAGAGGCTTGTAGAGGTCCCCCCAATAGAAACTAGAGAGGGATTGTTTCCAGAAGTTCTCACAGGTATGCAGTCTTTGACAAATGGCTTCATGAGCCAGAGCATGTACATCGCGTCGTGGCCACTCCAAAACATCCACCAATCGAGGAGGGTCGAATGCTCAAACGACTCTTAACCCATGGTTTCCGGAACCGATGAACATTGAGATCATAGTAGTATTCCGTACCGAGAGCCAAATATTTTCATTGGACCCTCAAGGAATCATTGTCAATCCAGGCATTTCGACAAATTCACGACGATGGGCCTCTTGGAAGTATCTAACTTCACAATGGATTCTGCTATCAATACTTAGAAAGTGTTGGCAATTGTTTAAATTATTCTGGCCATCCGGTAGATTATCAGCACACGTACTTCTCCAACTTGCGGGGCAGTACACTTTACAGCTCAAGGGAGGAGGCGCCTTGTGTTGATGTGCCATTGCGGGCTTCATAGATTCTATCGTGACGATTTTGGAAGCTCGGCTAATGCCAACAAAATTCCTTCAACAATCCTTGTAATTATATCTAAAATAGGCTCTGCTCGGAGGAGCATGAAATCGGCTGCTTCTGTGGGCAGCTTACTGTATAGGGCTTCGGGCTTACAGTAGGGCCATAACTTTTGGGGTTCAGCTTTGAAGGGTGATTCCAGCAGGGGAGGGGGTCGGTCGACCGAGTGACCTTGATTTAAAGTGACTCCTTGCTTCATGTATGGTGCATGATTGGGAGAGGCAAGAGCATCCACCTCAACTACCGCTCCCCTCAAAGCTTCTACGATCTTCCGACGACCCCTAATGTATTTTGCTGCTTCTGCAGACTTCAATGGCTGATAGCCTCAGCAAGTTTTCTTGCAGGACCAGTTTCAAGATATCCTCACAACGTCCATCAAGTATGCCGAAAACCCTAAAGCTTAAATATGCCCCCCACCCAAAGCCAATCTGTCACGCTCATGGGCCTTCACGAGAAAGAAGACAAGGACGCGCTCCAAGCCCATTTGTTCTGGTTTAGGGACTAATATGGGTTTTCAGCTTAAGATTTACGGATTAGCTCCGGCTTATTGCTTACGGTTGCAGGGACTTTTCTAGAGGACGGCTTGCTTAGGACCCTTGGCCCTGAACATGACAACCCTCAACCCCTCAGCCCTACACTCGAAACCCAAAGCTGGAAACCCGAAACCCCAGTCGTAAACCTTGATCGTATTAGCTGCCTTGAAAGTTGAAGTCAAGCACCACTACATGTCGCTCATTTTGATCTCGATTTTCCGGGCTTCTTCATTGTCTTTCAGTTTTTAGCGTCCCTGTAGAAGCACCAGGAAGAGGCACAGGGAACCTAACAACAGAAACGCAATGTGAATTCTGAAAGGGTGGGTCCGCTTCGGGGTCATGATTTTGAGGCAAAGGTTTAGGGTTGCGACATGCCCTTGTGTCCCAACGGCATGGCCTTCTGCGAACCAGAAATGATGGCGTCTCCCCTCAACCATGTGTGTGTGTGTTGTTCACCAAGGATATCTTTGAGGAAAGGGCTAGATGGCAGCTGTAGTACGAAGACCCCCAGCGAAGGATGCGAAAGAATCTTTGCATCGTAAAGCTTGTTGAAGGAGTAATAGTTTCTACAAGGATACTGTCAAGAGCCGTGGGAAACTGAAAGCTGAACTCCCCAACCCTAAGGTTTATACCTGGCCTTTGATGCGGACGGCCTTGGCAGAACGCAGCTTGCGACGATTTCGCCATTTGAGGTGCGGGGAGGGGGGAACGTAGGATCCTGTGCTGATTCCACCCTACCTTCCTGCACTCCGCAAAAGATCCAAGTAAATCAGCTATGATTATGAGGGTTATCAAGGTTAAGCTTTTTTTTAGGGATGGCTGCTTTTAGGGTGGGGTGCTCGAGGACCTAGGATGCTATGAGGGCCGCTCATCCCTGCATGGCATGTTATGAAGGTTTTGTCTATCATCAGGAAACGCCAACAGCTAACTCGTTCCCATCCTGTTGAGTGTAATCAAGTCCTCCTAATCAAAACACATCATCCTCCCAGCGCATGCAGGGAACAATTAACTGTCATTAGGCATGTGTGGCCTTTGGTAATGGGTGGCTTCTGGACATCTTAGAACTTCTCTTGAGAAGATAAATATTTCCCTCAAAGCTATCAAGTGACAAGGGCGCTCGTCTCTGATGTGGTCCTTTTCAGCTGTCATGTTGGTAAACTTTTGGGGCCGGTAACTCTGCTCATTTAGCTTGTGGAGCGGCGTCAGCTCTTGCTTGGAGCAGGCTTCTATGGGCTTTTCCAGGCTTATCCTTAGCTGATTCACTCGAAAGTCCTCAGCCTCCCTGGTGCAGAATTGAATTCCAAACCCATGACCCAAAACACAGCGATGAGCCGGGCAACCTTTTGAATATGTCGTTCTGCTCCACAGCTGACGCTGCAGCTCCTATTTGGGCAAGCTAGCTGCAATCGGCAATTCTTGTCAACCCCAACAGGAACTGCTTTGCTTGCTTTTGGCGAACCAAGCCCTGAATGCATTGCAGCATGCTTTCGCCGGTCAGGTGTCTTTCTCCATCGCCAACGGCTGGGGCCTTGGGAAAGTCCTGTGCTTGGTTTCTACTTCGATTGACAGCTTTATAAGCAGAAATGATACTCAAAGTTGACCACGGATGAGATCAGAGACGATTCCCAAAGCTGGGGGTTCAAACAGGGGTCCCTTTTGTGAGCTGCTTGTCTAAATAGGAAGCTAAGAAGTTTTGCAAAACAGACAGGAATTCACCCCTAAACTCTCAACCCAGGGCAGGTAAGGTGACCTGTCAAATCCCGGGCCCGACCCTGACATTCTGACTTGCACCATTCGAGAGCTTTCAGCCCAAACCCAAACCTTGACCCAAACTCAAAGTACTGCATGTGCAGCTAGCCGTTTGGGCAAGGTACTCGGCTGGACTCTCGTGACCACTTGCTGATATACCCGGAGAACCCGTGCCCCTGTTCATGCAGGGTTGCACTTGAGAATAGGTTTGTAGCAAGGATGCCAAGCTTTACAGCCTTGAGGGTGTCTTTTGCCATGCCTTGAGAATACACCAGAGATTACCAGCACATGTTTGGGATTCGGTGCTCCTGATTCATGTTGCGACTGTGCGCGCAAGCATCGATGGAGGGTTCAAGTCCGGCATACCCTCGCAGATGCCACATCTCGTATCTTTCTCAGGTTGGATTGGATGTTTCGTCTTCGCCTTGCGTGGATCAAACGACTTCCCTCATGTGTTACAAGATGATGCAGGGGCCAGTATCAGGATGAAGTTCTTCAGTTTGCAGACTTGCCTAAAGCTGGAAGCAGTCTCAATTTTTTCCAGAGCAAAAGGTGACCATATGTGATTCTTTCAGAGATTAACCTCAGCAAGTTTGCACATGTCTTGTGCAGTTTGGGCGTCTGATTTGCATTCAGTGCACTAGACAGAACTCATCATGCGACCCCGCATCCAGGCTGGAAGCGACTTGGAACATTGGATGGATTGTAGTAGAAGTGAAGCTTTGGCCTCTGTTGCAACATGTTTAAATTAAAGTATGGCGAAAGGCAACAGGACAATATTCGTCAGTTGCACGAAGACAGCTATGGTTCATAAAAGGCGGGGCTACGTGTCCAAATTTCACCAGAAAATCGAAAAGCAGAAATTGGGAGTCCTTCTCCTTTGTCACGTTGAGTCTTCACTGCAGAGCTAAGGGCTCTGCCTGGCTTAAGCAGCCGGCAGCAGCGTTTCACTGTTACGTTATGCAAGAGCTCCTACGTCAACTTGGAGTTTCTGACACAGCTTCCTACCAGTCATGACAGTGTTCCAAGAGATTTTCTAGACAGGACGGGACAGGTCCAGCCAGAGATCATGAAATCAGAGATGCGAAGCGATAAAGCTTGTATTCTGAATCCGGAAGGACACAGCAAAATCTCAAGCTGATACAAATCCTAGTTAAGCCCAAAGCTTGGATCCTAAAGCCTTTGTTGCCCTGCAGCCACTGTAGGGTAACAGAAGCTTTAACCTCACACACGAAGGAGAATTACCTTGGGTTATCTATACCCTAATCATAACCCCGGAGCCCTAAACCCTAATTCAGAACCTTTGACTCTGAAGAGGTATGGGCAGCAGGTTGCGCCCGTTGTTCTCACAGTGTCGGACTGCCTGCATCGGAGTGCATTCGAGCACAGAAACTTAGTCTCTCCCCCAACTAACACGCAAGCCTGAAATTAGGACAACATATTAATATCACACTACCGATTTTGCGTTCAATGTTGTTGGATGGTAAATGAGTAGCCCGAAGACATGAATACGAACACTTTGGTTGTGGCAGTATGCCTTTGCAATCCGTCAATGGCGGGCTAGTGCCGCGATGTTTTGATGTTCCTGCTCAAGAGAATCTCTTCATAATCTGAATCTTACGCTGTCTAGACTTCCGTCTCCTTAGCCTAAAATGCACTCCTACATGTTGAATCGTAAGCTCTAATTTCAATTCTAAACCCAAGGCCTTAAAATCCTTCTTCAGCCTTCCTTAAGCCTTCGGAAGGACTGGATTCTCTTCTGGAATTCGGCTCCGGGAGCTTCCTCAGTGGTTCCGTGGCTTTCGTCCTGAAGACAACCCTTGAGGGTCCGAGGGTCCAAATATTAGGGTTCTAGTGTTGCCAAATACTAGAATCTCAATGGTCTTTGGTAATAACCCATGAGGTAATCATGACATTACGTAAAGGTGGAGGTGGCCCAGAAGGACGGCTGGGGATTCAACGGTAAGATGACCATTAACAATTATCTGGACATCACAATTTGTTAGTTTCGGGTGCCTGTGTTCCACTTTCATGAAGTGTACAGATTGTCAAGACATGTTTGGGATGGGATCTTATTGAGCTTGACCGCGTGACTTGTCAACGCAAATGTTCTGGGCAAGTGACAGGGTGACAGGGGTGTTTCCAAGCCCTGGACCTTACCTGAACCTTAAACTCAGTTTGCTGTAATGCCTTCTTGGAAAGCCTTATGGGTGTGGTGTAGGTCCCTCCAATTTTACAGCCCTGGAGCAAAATAGCTACGCTTCCTGATTCCATGACTATTCGCACCCAAATCCCGTCAGCGCTTCAACCAGAGGTGCAGTCAATCCAGTTCAACGACGAGGACACCAAGCGAGCAAGCATGTGAACCATAAGCCTGGCAACCTGCCTTGAGACGGGTAATCCGCTGCCACAGAAACAGCTAGCTTGAGAGACTCCTGACTTTGTTGAGTGGTCCCTTGCCAGCCTGGCAAGCTTTGGAGTTACTTGTCTGCTGCGATGCTGAGTGGAGGCTACTTGAAGGGTCTGCAGGATGTAGTGGGCTTCAGCAACGGTATTTAGAACCCTGAAATGCGGTATCAGACCCAGTTGTTTATCCCCAAGAATGAACCAATCTCAATTTGAGTACTAGGTGCCCCTGAACCTTCAAGCTGGGTCAGGAACCGCTTCGCATTGGGGGTCTTAGTCATCCGGTTGCATTGCTGGCGACGGTAAGATTACATTGGGCCTAAGAACTGTAGCTTTCTCTCCCCTGGTTTGTTGTGGTGTGCAGGTTCAAGCCTTTCTACGACGTACGGGAATTAGATTTTCCGCATTTTTCAGGGCTCGCCTGCGTAACGGTCGCAGAGATGGTGAGGAGGCAGCTGGGGCACCCTGTTGACTGAGGTGCAGGTGGAAAAGGATTTTCCTTATGGATGAACTGCCCCAGCGCCAGGTAGGAGAAACCCGCCCTTATCAACCTTGTTCACCTTAGTTGTTGGCCATGCTGTTTGGCCTTGGCTTTGCTTCCCTCACCGTTTTGGCCGCATAGCTTCCAAACCATGTGTGAAGTATTTAGACCCATGCCCTTTGCGGTGTTTGGTCTCTGAAAAAACGCATCTGAGCGTGTGTTCCCCAAAGTGATTTTGAGATTCATGTACTGGGTCAGTACCATTATCCTTGTATTGCGTGCATACGCTCGGGAATAACCCTGCAATCTCCTCCTTGTAACCCCCTTCTTGTTCTCCACTTTGAACGCGTGAGTATTGCTCATGGTCAGGATCTCCGTTGACTCCTTAGACTTTTTTAGCAGTAAGAGCCCGGTGTTACAACGCTGTGGGGGGTGCGTTGCTTGGAGGATGGCATCTACCGGCGCATTGCGGGCACAGTTCGCTGGGTCCCAGGATCACTGACGGTCTGGCTCTCAGGCCGGCGTAATTGACAACATTCTCCTACAATCGCTCTAACCCCTGCATTTCTTTATGACAGAATGTATCCCAAAACCTCTTCTATTTGTTTAAGTCTTCCACAGCAGCCTGCTTCTAGTTAGAGGGTCTGGGAAATAATGTAGGGTTGGCCAGGCTTTAGCGCGTTTGGTGGTTTGTTGGACTTGAGGTGAGGCGGTTCAGGTCTCGGGTAGGCTGAGAGTTCAGGGTGCTTACAACCTTACACTTATCACGTGGTTTGAATTCCAGCTGCGTAGGAAGGGCTTAGGAGTTCGTGTTAAGCTTCAGGTTTCAACATATAGATGTGTTCCGGTTGAGTCTTTGTTTCATTAGAGTTTCCGGACAAAGTTCTTGCCTGGAGGATAGCGTTTGGTTTACGTCCCAAGACTAGGTTCACTAAGATGAGGGTGCTCACTGCTAGGACAAGTGGAGTTGACCTATCCAAGACTATCAGGGCAATGTAGACCATAGCCCAAACTAACATGCAACACAAAAAGGTGTCTTTCAACGACTAGAATCTAGAATGACTAGAGCTATTGCTATTACTATTACGGTTTAGCAGGCAGTATCAGTCCAATGTTGCTTTGCGGAGGGTTTGTCCCAAGCTGAGACCACCACGCACTTCTTGGTGTTCATCGCAGAGGATGAGACCGGCACAGGGCAGATTCAGGCCCCATTCTAAAAGGTTGTCCAAGGAAGCCCTAAAGCTAAGGCTCCAAATGCCTAAAACAGGATGCAGGTTGGGGCTCCATATCAGAAACTGCCTATGATTTCCTTCGACTTGGCCATGAAGGTGCGATTGATAAGGCATGGTCACTGGGGACCTCCCTCGCATGACAGCAGCCCAAGGTCAGATTTCACAGTCCCAGGGTTTCATAGGCAGTGCACTATGATTCCCCATTATCCGAGCTTGCCCACGGCATGAGGGTCAGGGTTTAAGCTTCGGGCACGGGTTTCAGGGCTCATGGATGAGGGCTTGGAGACCAGGGCATAGGTTTCAGGGGCACTTCAAGGGCTTGCTGCGTGTTCCGGTTCTTGTGGTCATCTGGCTAATCATGCATCTCCAAGTATCCTTCACTTCAGTGCTCAGGGGTACTAATTTGTCCCTTTTTGACATGATGCATGTTCCCGCGTGGAATGTATTGAATCCAAGACCATTATGGGTATTTCTACTTAGTATAGTCTAGAAGTTCCCCAAATAATGCCTATACACAACCCGTGAAGGGACCCTGACACCCCTTTACATCCCAAAGGTTCTAGGACACCCTCTCAAGAAATCCCGCACATACCTCCATAGCCCTATACCTGTTTGGGCCCTGACTTTCTACATCGGAAGGGCGTGCTCGAGCCAGGTAGGTGGAGATTTTTTTGTGCACCCGAAGAGAATAAGCCGAGAAGCCCCGGAAATATCCTGGGCAAAAGAGAACTAGAATGTGAGTCGGGGAGCAGCAAATGAAAGGACTTCAGGAATTTCAAGTGGTGCAAGATTTGCTCCATCAACGGTAGGGTTTTCATGAGTAGTTTGGTGAGTGCATCGCGCTCCTTAGGGATGTATAGGTGAATGTCTGTGTGGGGTGTCCTTTCAGGGCGACCATCAGCTAAACGTCTGCCCCATGAGAACAGGAGCGCTGACCATGCATTCAAGCAGTTTCCACTCAGAGCGCCGAGCCGGCTCCCTGAAAAGCAGGCGTCCGCAGCTCTTGTGATCTTCTGCGGGGACATGTGCGGACAGCTCCGGATCCCCAAAATCAGACGAGACAAGCATCCCGTTCCAGTTTGCGATGGGTGGCGGAAGTGTCGGTGCAAGCCACCGAGAGCATCCAAGAGTGCAGGGCCAGAGCCACGGCTGAAAGCGCCCAGAGCTATCAGCAGCTGAACACGTTTGTGGGTACCAGCTCCCCACATGCCCCCCGAATCCTGAATGATAGCCTTTTGTTAGAAAACCAAGCCTTGAACATAACAAGAGCGTCTGCTAAACTCTAAACCTCAAATGCTTTGGCAGAAATCCTCAGCGATGACAGGTCGGCCCGGAGGTGCCTGCCAATGGTGCTCATGAGCAGTACATCTCTGTCGCGCCCTCAAATTATGTAAGCCTCCCTAACCCGGAGCCCGCATTGAAGACAGACTATCAGGGGCTATAAGGGCCCATCCGGTTTTGGCGAGTCTTCTGTTTGGGGGGTGTCCTTTCAGCTTATCAACTCGTGAGATGATAGGGTTGAGGGTTTAGTGCGCTTAAGGTTTAGGACGTGATTTGTGTTTTGGTGCTGTTCCAGGTTTCTGCATGTACGCTTGGAGTGTTTACTGCTTTAGCACTCACAGAGCTTTGAAAGATCTTGGAGCATGATGTTGTACAACTGCCGGCGCTTCAGCCGTACTTGTTGGCACGCCGGGTGCGGGTAACTAATTTGTTCAGGCTCTGGTCTGATTTTTTTTGCAATTTTAAGGCTTGCGAAAGTTGTTCGAGTGCAGCTGAGCCTGTGCTGACAGACAATGCTTTCGTGGCTTCAGAAACATAGGCTTTCTGACGAGAAATGATTCGCTACAGTTGCAACACCCTCTGAGCCCCATCATCGACAGCTTGCAGAACGCGATCTACAGGCTGAATCAGTGCTTTAACACGCGAACTGAAATTGAGACGTTTTTTTTCTTATCGCTGTGCAATTTGATGGCGGTGTTTTTCCTGTCCTCCAACGAGCCTGAATGAACGTCATGAAGTTCCAGAATAATCAGGTCCCCAAGTGAGTTTGCCTTTTACACTGAGGCATCGATTATGAGCACTCCCCGAGCAGGAATATGATTTGCGATAAATCCCCAACCCAGGAACTCCATGCCCAGCCCTCCCCAGTATCGCGCGGCCACTGAACAGGTCATTCTGAATCGCACCTACACGCCCCTTGGCCGTCAGCATGAGCTGCGGTTGTGCGGAGGATTTTTTTGCGTTTCCCTGTGCATGTGATTATATATAGAATTCAGGAGCTTTTGACCCTGCTTCTGTGGCGCACATGATGAAGCTTTAATAAATTGTGTGGCTGAATTTATGACAAGTACGTGCTTGAAACATGGCGTGGGTGCGTACGACATCCGGCAGACCGTGAATCTTTGAGTTGCCTTGTCTGGTCCTGGTTTGGGTTGTTTCTAGCTACATATCAAAGCCGGGCGCGTCGTGTTGCACCACTTGAACCTCAAATGATGCGGCAAGACAATTCAAGATAATCTCCACGCAGTTGAGGTCCTTAGTGTCTAAGGCTTGGAGGTGTAGAGGTTTAAGGTGCAGGGGTTTGGGGGTTAAAGGTTTCAGGGCTTCAAGGGCCGGGGGTGTACGAGTTTAGGGTTTAGGCTTTGGGGCTTTAGGGCCCATAGGGTTTATTGGTCTAGCGTTTGGAGCTTGGATCCAGGCATACGTGAATAGGCCCGATTGTCTATGGTAAGGCTGCCCAACATGATCTTTTGGTGGGGCTTTATGCAGTGGGCCTTGTGCGACAAGTTTCAAGTTTCCTTCGCGGCCAACACAGACAAGTTCAAGTACAAGTTGATAAACTGTCGAGTTAGAGCCTGTCTTCAACCCACGTTCTTTCACGGCATGACTCCGCAACTTACCCATGTGCCCAAGCTTTCTTTAAGGTCGAGGGGCCCTTTTTGCTGTCATCTGGTGACAGAATATTTTGGAAGTGGTTGCACGCGACGAGACTCGATGAGACCCCTATGATATCATAAATGCTCGTCTATGTCGTGACGGAGCTCACATGGTCAAATGCCAAACCGAGACATGCCCCTAGCAGTTTTTCCAAGTATTCCCGCTACAATCTGTGATGACTAAGAACCCCGGAAGGCCCATAATTCCCGCTGTGTCTCTGGATGTTCTAAGTGCACCCTTGTCTGCAGAACCCGCAAGGCCTTTTTTCAAACGTTCTTCGAGCGTTCACATGGGTAAGGGGACGTGCGTTTGGTCAGCCCCTTTCAGAAAGGACATGTAGAGAAGGACATCCGAAAAGAGCCACACCTAGATAAGCCTGAAATATTCAAGGGAAGTCTACTACAGGATGCAGATGCTGAAGGGGTGTAGAATCTCAACATTATGAGTCCCTTCATACACTGTACCTTGGGAGCGCAAAAGCCAACCTTAAATGTTGAGAAGTGAACCCCAAGCCGTACTCGTAAGCCTTGTGTCATAGGACCTGTCCAGCCATGAGGGCTGTAAGGTCAGATGTAAGCTTGTCCCGAATCTCAACTGAAGAGCCCGGCAGACCGACGGCTAGTTGACGAACCCTGATCATGAAGAGTGATGCACGTGGGTCACACGTTTAGAAAAGCGTAGTGGCGCTCAAAAGCCCACTATTGGCATGAGCCCTGGCAGGCATGTCTTGGTATATGCCGCTAACAACATGGGCATCTCCAACTTTTCGAATGCGATTCCATTGAAGGAGCCGTCTGCAGGTGTGTGTGTGTTTCTGAAGTGCCTATATGTGTAGACAAGCAGGGTCCAGCGTGTTTGGGCGAGGATTCAGGGTCTAGGTGTGTGGGGCGCATGACCCGAGTTTTCACACACAAATTGGGATCCTCGAAGGGAAGCTTGGGTCCTCGAACAATTGCTTGGGGGAGCTCTGTTTTTCCACGTTGTACGTTTCTTGGAACCAAATGGCACAAAAGGCATTACTAAATGGTTGGCTCATGGGTTTTAGGGTCTAGCGTCTACTCACGGGTTCACACATCGCTTTTTACTATGTCACACTGTCCTTCTGAAAGGTGTGCTTGTTGGAGTTTCGTTATCCTTCTATATCTCTGTGCTGTGCCGGATCCGTTCTCAAAATTCGCATCCATATGGGGAAACGGACCGTTATAGTCACCATACGATCCGCATGTCCCCATAGGGTCCCAGGGTCCTATCGCCCCTCACTTTGTTGAGAACCGCCCATGTAATTTGGGATTGGAATTCTGTCCAACCCAGGCCAGCTTTTTTTCCAATTGCCTGCCAAAGTATAAGTAAACGCAGTACAGGGGGCAGTTGTTTGCGGATGTTTGCGGTATGTTGCGTTCTACTAAAGGCACCTTCTTCTTGGTGCCTGCAATCAAGGCATTCAAGTCGATTTGTGAAGACGCTGCACTTGCAAACCGTCAGGAGCCGCTCCTTATGTTGCTCGACTCTAATTTTTGTACCAGATTGACTTCGTACCAGATTGACCCAGTTGCCAATCCTTTTTTCCCCAGCCCGACATGTTCAACGTGAAATTGTCTCCCTGAACCTTGCCTGCGAAACCCTCTGGCCCAAGACTTTATCGCTAGACATTCGTAGCAGATAAACTTTTCAAGAGCTTAAATTAACAGCCTGATCTACTGTTCCTGCAGATTGCCCCGAGGGCCTGAACGGAAGTGACAGGCCTGAACGCGAAACCTCTGTATACAATAACTTCACAGCCCGCTGCACTGCAAATGAAGGCCTTGAGCGCTTAAGCTCAGAAAGCTTATTCTCAAAACCATGTTCCCTTAATCTAGGATACTTGTCAAAGTTGGGAGCTTTGGGTTTCAGGGTTTCGGGTATGGCGCTTAGTCTTTGGAGTAAGGCGCTGTCACCCTCGTTTGGAACACTGCGCGGATTTCATCCCTAAGAAATTTAATATTCAGGCTCTTAGCTGGATTTAGCCATTGTCCTTCTCGGCTACATGTACAGTATATGGTATCCAACAAGCTTTCACAAAGCTTCAGGCCCGTGCGCCGGAAGCACTTGACCCTGATCTCTGAACCCAATCCCTGAATCTAGACTTAGCCTTAGACCTTCATGTCCCAAGCGCAGTCCCGACACCCTACTCCCTAAACCCTAATCCTTAAAAGCTGATTCCCGAGTTGCAATAATCCCATAGAGCCTGACTCAGCCCACTACAGAAGCCTATACAACACACCCTTTACTCCTCCTCCCCCAAAGCAGATCCCAAAGAAGTCTTGATTCGGATTCATTAAGAGGCTGTTCTTGGGAAGGGGGCCCAAGGCATAGTTGCACAACCATACGTCGAAGTCCCGTAACTAGTATTTGTAGGCTTCATAGCTATACTTTGCCATCATATTCCAACTCGTAGTTCGGGGGCTTCTCTTGATAGTGAGGGTGTACTATGGGGCTTCATAAGCTTGGGTTCAGTTAAGGCGCTGAAATTATGTAATTATGTTGTCATCAAAAGGAATCCCTGGCTTCTAAATTACTATATACCCATATTACATGAATTCAATTTAAACTCTTTCCCAGCGACTCAGCAATGTGAATTGAAGGATGGAGGAGTCACCTGCTTGACGGACACTTTCTGGCCATGCGCACGCTACCAGGTGCTCAAAGCTCAGGCCAGGCAAGGCAAAGAACGGGAGCTTCGAGTTCGCAGGGTCTATGCGGCATATAGGACTTAAGCTCAGGGGTATTGGGCTTGCTGGCAAATTGAAATGATAGCTTAACGTAACTGTAAATTCAGGGATCCGAGAAAAATGTCAGGATTCTGTAAGCAAATTAGGACCTAATGTTGAGAACCTCAGACCCATCCCGCGATGCAAATGGTGTTTGCAAGAACCTTAAGATTAGACCTTCTGCTGGGGGTCCTAGCATCTTTGTCTGAATTGGAAAGTTCAGCCTTCGGCTTGCAGCCTGTCTCCTGAATTTGGCTACCGCAGTTTCAAATTCTAAGCCTAAACCATACATCATAACATGAAGCATTTCACGCTTGCCTATAGCCGTTTGGGAGCATGGGTCTGCCAAGCACTAGGAGGTTCCACAGGGCAAGAAAAGTTGTTTTGAATCAGTACGACCTCAAATACGAAGCCTCTCAGCCCAGAACTCATAACTGTCATCATCAGCATGATCATCGTCAGGGCGGGGCTGCGTGCTCTTCTGGTTGTCTATGGTCTGCCTCTTCACGTCCTGTCTCGCCACTCCTGTCCATTATTGAGCTTTTGTCCCAGCCCGTGGCTCTCAAGTTGTTATAGACTTAGGTAGAGAAGGGGTCATCTTGAGCCGTATATTAGTATAGAGAACACAAATCAAAGATTCTATCCGATTGCGGCCTACACCGAGATGAGGGTCTCTGAGCCAATCCATTGTGCCTAGAATGAGTGTTCATTTTGTGCAGATAGCCGCAAGAGCAGGATCAAATGCGCTCGTCTTTCAGCTCTGCCAGCAAGATAGCTGAGCAACATGAGCTGATCCAAGGTATTGTTCACCATCTGCCCGACACGTGGACAGAGCCAGACGGCACAGTTTTCAGATGCCTCTGTGACACACACCGAACCAGTTGACACAGATTAGCATCACCTTGTTTGGCCAATGGTTGTTGACAGAATGGAGGCTTGTGTAACAGTGCTGTCCCATACCCGAACAAAGGTTTGGGAACAAGGTCGGAAGAGCAAAGCCCAAACGCGAAACCCTAATCATTAAAAACCTAAAGCCCAGAACGCAAAAACTCCCAAAACACCTACACACCCAAACATCAAACCCTTAAACCCATTGCTGGGATGAGGCGGAGTTGCCAATTGGATGCGCCGGAGCAGCCTGCACGCCTGAGGACGGCCTCGCAGCTTCTGCCCCAAAAATGGAAATATATTGGGGTATGTAGGGGTTATATTGGGATAATGGAAAAGAAAATGGAAACCCCTATAGGGTTTAGGGTTTAGGGTTGGGGTTATATTGGGACAATGGAAAAGAAAATGGAAACCTCCATAGGGTTTAGGGTTGGGGTTATATGGGATAATGGTAAATAAATTGAAACTACTTTCATATAATAGGGTATATATTGGGGTTATATTGGGCCCCATCTTCCTGATCTTGAAGCCCGATTACTGCGGGGGTCCGCAATAAAGAAAAGTATTCTGGACCCCTATTCGATTGTCCAAATTGATGCTAAATAGATTTTCTATGAACCTAATTAGATTGCAGTTGCTTTTAGTAGGTTCAAGACCGGGCCGTTTAACGTAAAGGCCAAGGACCCTGCCCTTCCCATTTTCTTGAAAGATAGACTGAGCAAGTCCTTATGGACTCAATAGAAGCCGAAGGATCCCTCTTCCTTCATTGATTTTAACTATTTTCATAGGTGCCATAGGATCCCGCAGACCCCCAATTCGTTTCGAGGAGGCTGAGGGGATCCCTCACACTAATGTGCCAGTATACAATATGGAGCACTGCTTGCTTTTATCGGGTCACTAATTGCAGAAAGGATTTTGGCTCAGGGTCCAAGAACCCAAATGCGGTTTCTCGAAATGAGGGTCTCTTAGGGACCCCTACTAGGCATGGATCGGGATTGTAAAGGGATTCTGGGGCTTCTTCGAGGGGGCGATTTTGAGATATTCCCACATAGGATAGGGTTCAGGGCTGTGGTGGAATTCTTGGTTGTAGTGCGCCTGTGTACCAGGGCTTTCGCTGCAGGAGCCCAGGAGGCTTTATCAGTGCTCAGGAGGCTTTTTCCGTCAGTGATCCACGCTCCCTAGCCGACGCATGCTAATCTGCAAGGACGTTCAGAGGGCTACGTAGCAGGCGGGGTCAGGTGGCAAGTATCGCGTGGCTGTATCTTGGTGTACTTACCGAATTAACCATAGGATTAAAGGCAAACATGTTGACTGATTCTCAACGATCAGCACCATCAAATGAACTGCTACCAAAAGGTCTACTCGGAGTTCGTCGCATTTATATTACCCTTGTACACTGCGTCATGCCCCGTATCGTTCCGATTATATCTTCCATGAAAGAGCGCCATGTGATATAGAAGCCTGTGAATTATCAAAATGTGTCGCTCAATGTTTGCAATATTCCTTTTACCACGCAAGGCTCCCAACATGACTATGCGCCATATTCAGAGCCCTGACTGCCGACAGGGATCTATAAATGTGATCGCCTTCTTAGCTCCATTAAAGGCTTAGAGCTCTAGTGTTCCATTATTATGATTAGTATTGCCTCGAATGCGACAAATGCTGGGAATGTTACAGATTCTTAGTAGTATTGCTATAGTGTTGTTATTATGTTCAGATCCTTGTCGAGGGTCTTGTGCTAGTCCGAGATCCAGGAGTGCTGCGTGGACGCTGGGCAGTGTGGCAGCTTCTTCAATGGCACCCAAAACTTGTCCCAGGCATGCTGTCAAGAGTGTAGGATTAGTAATTATGTCTGTATATATATATATATATGCATATAGATGTATACATATCTAGGTTGGTGCCCTACGGGGGGTATTATCGCAGAAGCCGAGATGTGATAAGGGCGTGGTGATTAATTACTTCCGCCCACTGACGAAAATGGCTGGAGATCGTCCCTGAACTTGCGACCAATTTCTCGCGACTGCGGAGCCCTCTCTGACTTACGAAAAGAGCTCCTGCATGTGTTATAGATGCAGCTGTCAATGCTTGTCATCAACGGTTTCTGATTTGTCTTGGGATGTACTGGACTGCACTTACATACTTGCAGAGTCAAGTGCAACATGGCAGGAATTTCCAGCAGAGAAGGAGGACTATTCATCTATGAAGGAAGCATGTACTTGATCACGGCAACCGACAAGCACCCGTCACATGGGACCCTGTGAGCATCAGCCTCCCATGCATTAAGGCAGCGTTGTCATAGCTTGCAGCTTGGGCTTTGCACTCCCTCCATCCTAGTAGATGGTTTCCATTGATCAGCAGGAATGCCGCACAGAACACGGTCCCCAAGCTATTTAAGTTTTTGCTCTGTGCTTGCCCCAAAAGACTCTAAAGCTTAATCTGGTGCCCTTGAGGGGCGCTTCTATTTCTTGCATTTTCAGGTTTGTAGAATGGAATGTTGTAGAAACTTGCGCAGGGTTCATAGCTGCAATGGTGCATGCTCACCAAGATTTCGGAATGCTCGACTTCCAGTGTTCCCTGCTCCATCCCTGATTCTTTATCCCCGCGCCCGCCTACGTACAAGGAGCACCTGGATCCCCATGAACCCTATGAACCTTCGGAGGGGCCCCAAAGTCCTAAGAATCCCCTACATTTCAGAACTCCGTACGCAGAAGCAGGCAGTCAACAGCTCGGATGTGGGCCCATCTTGCGCGGAAGGCTTTGTGGCCCTGGCTTCGCCTCCGGAGTGACCAGGGTAAAGTGTTCATCAGATTTTTAGGGTTTGGGATTGTCAGTACTACTGCTGGTTCATGGACCAAAACGTAGCATGATCCTACGTGTGCTATAGCAGCATTATTCCACCTCATCCTGCTTCTTACTTAAATCACGGATCAATCTGGAGAAATGAATGCCGAAGCGTTGTAGAGAATCAGGAAATGGATCACAGTTTAGGGTGTACTTTCTGGGTGGTTTTCCACATTAGTCTACGAGCCCTTTCCCTATCAGGAAAGATGGAGAAGACATGCCCCAATAGTGTCAGGATGATCCGTAATAGATAAGTATTTCTTTCGCCAGTAGAAGCACGGAGTTTTCCTGGGCTGGCGTTGGCTGGCTCTTAGTCTGCAAGTGTTTTTGCGTTCCCTAGTATGTGTAGTTTGCAGCTGAAAATTAAAATCCAGGCCTAAATCCTAAAAGCTAAGCCTGTCTTGGTTAGATGTCATCCACCAGGTACTGTACTGGCCCTGTCTGCTTCAGCACAGACTGTGTCCTGGCTTGATATTATGGGTTTTAGCCTTTCAGGATGGTGACAGCAGCATAGGCAATACTGGTATTTTCAAAGCTGGTGGTCGCGTTCTCTACCCCAAATCGAATAACTTTGTTATAGCGCCACCCAAAACAGGGACCTCCAGCCCAAAAGCCCTGGAGGCAACCTGGCAAAATCCCAAACAAGCCCTTGACCATAGAAGGAACCCCTTAAAAACCTTCTATAAAGATCCTGTGTTGCTCTTCGAGCACATAGACTTGACAGAGACCTTGGTTCCACTGCCTGGATTCCACGCTCGTCCCGTAAGGTAAATATACCCCTGCCCAGGCAACCGTGCTTACGTTGCAGGTTTGGGTTTCTCCGAACCTACTTGCCCTGAGAGTAGCTGTAGCCAAGGAATGGCGGCTCAGAGCATGTGCCACTGCTGTAGCCACATGTCAATTGAAGACCAAGCTGACGAGCTTATTCTACGTAGGCTCCAATTGTGGTATGCGCATGCACTACGAACAGTATTCCTTTGGGATACACATGCCCCAAGGCTTCGAAGTGGGCAAGGCTCTGAACAGGCCGACTCAAGGGGAGAAGCCTCCACAAGGAACAGATAAGTATATTTTGGCTACGTTCCTGAGTCCCCGACGTAAAGCTGTAGATGATACGTATATATATATATATATACATACGGTGTTGGTCGTAGCATTCTGCAAAACGAAAATGATCTTTACTTGGTTCATCGACTAAAAAACAGGATTCAGAGGAAGCCTGCCATTCGGGTATTGGGAACCTCGGGAACTGAGGTTGCTTGCGCCACGCCGACCCGCCGCCAGCTCTGGCAGTCGCCCCTGCAACGCACGACACTGCACAGGCGATAAGGGTTTGAGGTTTAGGCTCCACTCCCCTTGACATACATGGATGCTCAAAGGGTGCCCTGAAAACTGGGCAGTTGCCTCGCAGCTTTCCCGATTTGTTCTGGGCAGTTCTGGAGCTACAAGTGCAAGAGTCCGGGGTTGGGTGGTTTAGGGTTCATGGCTCGGCGGTTGGTGGGCACTTCGCTTTCAATCTTGTCCATTGAAGCGAAGTTGCCGATAATATGTGTGTGGCCGGACAGGCACTGTCCACAAAAAGCAGAGCCCCCCGGATGAAGGTTTTGTTGGGCAAGGTGTAGCTTGAGGCTCAAGCCTCAAGGTTGCATGCGGGGTTGAGGTTCAGGACAGGGGGTTCCGCTCGTGGCAGTAATCAAACATGACAGGGGTGCTGTTTCAGCGCAGTTCTACTCTTTTTCATTAGCTGTGCAGGTATCTGTTACTCTGATCATTGACAGATGTTTTTTTCTGTCCAGCACATGCGGACCCAAGCTTCAAAAGATGATCAGAGGCCAACACCGGTTGAGGGCGTTAGCATGTTTGGCTCACGCGCGCGGCCTGTTGGATCCAGAAGCTGAAGCTCTAGCGCAAACGGAAGTACATGGGGAGGTTCTATGATTCTGTGTGCCTTTGGACGCCTGAATGATTACCGATGTTATGTGTACGGCTTCGGATCGAGAACTATTGAATTGACAGCAATATGCCGTGGGATCCTTGAATCACTTGCACCGCATATTCAGCACCTCCCACTAACATTCATTTTTGGGTTCAGCCTCAAGCTCATCAACCATGCTTGTACAGGTGGAGTGGACGGTGCCCGAACTACACAATTGCACCTTCGCCGACTACGAGGCCTGCCGGCAGCACATTTTTTCTGAGTGTTTTGTATCGAAAATCTCTCGAAAAGTTCGCCTCTCGTGCGCCACGTGAGCTAAATATTAGGCTTGCCAAAAGAATCCAAGGGACCCAAAGGGTCAACATAAGGGTCCCTCTCAAACTGGTAGTTTGGTACAGTCCTGGATACTTTATATTCCTTGGTGAACCCATGTCCATCTTATTGACCGCAACTCACATGAGGATGTGGGCCGGAGCCTCCAGTAAGGCGTGTCCAAGTCCCTAGTTCAGCTGTAGTAACCGGGTACTTGCCACCGTAGTACCTGAAGGCCACGCTAGGAGATTTTACAAAGTGTTTTGGGCAAGATTATGCTTCCCATTTAATGTCCTGGCAGATTGCATTCTGCAAGTCCTGGTGGCTTCCAATTATGTTTTGGGATCTGGATTTTGCAGTTACGCTGGGGATTCTCAATCAGGTCAACATTTGAGTAGACGTTAGAAAAAGTGGAAACAGGATCCCCCTAAATTCTCGCTGGTATTTCGATGTAGATCTCATGAAAGAAGGCTTCGCCAAAGTTATGGTTCCAAGCATGCTGGGTTCAGTGTAAGGACACTGCAAGGGATGCTGGAAGTTCAGGGTTTGGCATTCAGGGCTTGATCATTTTTAGATGTGTGAGAAGTATCCAGATCCCTGCATGGATCCAACCATAGATCCCATATTTATTAACGATGTCCTCTAGAAAGGGTTCAGTCCTGGGAAGTTCCTAGAGTGCTGTAGCACTTCCATTGAGTGTTTTTGTTGGCTTGCGGGACTTTCTCTTGTCCAGTAGTCCAGGAACAGGGAGGCAGGCCGACACGCACAAAAGCAGGTTTGCCAAACATCCCCCATTATGCCATGATAGACATAACAAAGGCGAGCATGTGCTACTTGAATGGTAAGATGTGCTATCGCATCAAGAAAGGATAAATTTTCATGGCTGAAGAGCCGGCTTGCACAGTCTCAGTGGCTATATCGTCGATATTGGTACTTGGACCTTCAGGGGAGGGCGTAGGGAGCTTGAGGTAAGTTGGGGCTGCATGATGTCCCGACCCGCTTGAAGCCTAAGCCGCTGGAGCCTTGCAGCTTCAGCACTGATCTGTGCATCTTGGGTAGCTTAACCTTAGGAGACGTAATTCTAAAGGGCACGTGAATCAGTTTCCGTATCATTCTCACCCTATGCGCTAGACTCTCCAGACCCCTGCCTACATTATCCCGGGTTTTGCAGGTGGAAGTCGCAGATTTCTCGAATGCCTCCAATGCAACGAACCTCACTTGGCAGGCACTTGAGTTGTGCAAGGATTTGCGGTAAACGTTTCAGCCATTCGCAAAGTTTTTCGCGGCATCCTTCATCAGTTCTAGTGCCTGTCATCCCAACTGACTACAGTATGGGCCCAAGGTCAAAGGCTTCAGCACCCCCAGAAGTAGTTCAAGTGAATAGGTATGATCCATTACGCCCTTCGCGCGTAGCGAACCGTCCTTCTTGGACCGTACACCTAACAACCTACACCCAAAGCGTGAAGTGCCTGATCCTGTGATATTCAGTCAAATCAATGAGGCTGCTGGAATGGATCCGAAGTACTGCTTACACAGTTCTCCAGAACTATTGCTCCCATCCCCCGCCCAGTACCTACTAAGCCTGACGGAGTCCTGCTAGGAATCCGAAACTCGAAGACATGACAAACATTGGATGGTCCAGGACCCTAACCCGTGAACCGCAAATCCTAAGCCCCCAAATCCAGTGCAGCCTCTGGGCAGGCTGTTTCTGGCTGCAGCGGGCTGACTGACTCCTGCAGCTCAAGCTGCCAGGCTGGTTCTTTGAAAGACGTAGAACTTGCAGGTCAGGGTTTCGGTTTGGGCTTTAGGGTTTATAAGGGTTCAGTGGCTTGGAGCGCCTTATTGCGCGACGGCTGGAAATTAAAAGGGCTCCGAAACACCTTCCCAGGTTAGAGCCCAACGGCCAGACTCTGTGCATTGTGCTTCGCGCCCTCTCTCCTCCTCTCTTATAATATATATATATACACACAAGAAATATGTAAGTAAAAACATATATACATCCCTATACATTCCCTGAGGGCTCCCCATGACGAGAAAGTCTTGGGGAAATCCCTCTACAGTTGTAGTGACCACGGCCAGTGGAACTCTACAACCCTAGTTTCCGTACTTTAAGACCAAGATGAGGGAACCCCCTAAACCCTAAACCCTAATCCCTAAGCCCCTAAATTTTCATATTGCAAAGCAGACAGGTCTCTAATTTGCCCTCGCAGAGCAGCCTCCGGTTCCGCGTGAGGGCACGTTGCACCTTGACTTCGCTCAGGTTTAGGGTTCGAAGGCTTATAGGGTGTGGGGATTTCCGGATTTGTCAGGGTTTCGAGGTTCAGGGTTGTAGTCCGGTGCTAGAAAGTCAGGATGTACGGGGCTAGGGTTTCTGTTATCAGGGGAATACTGGCAGCTCTGCAGATGGAGGCCATAGGGTGCTATGTAGGCAAGACACAGACCGATGAAGACGAGGGTTCAGGCTGTAATGTTAAGAGAATACTGGGCGCTGAGCCAGGGAGGTTGCCACGTTCGTTCAGCAATTATCTAGAGTCTCTGCGGTTTGTCGTAGGACAGTCCAGGGCCCAGTGCACCCTGCAGCGGCACTGACATGATGTAAGCCGACCACTGCCGCTGCTCGCAGTAGAACTACACCGCAATGGCTGTGGTCGTCAGCTGCCTTCAGAAGTCATGGTACCCATTAGTGTCGTTGTGTTTCTGGTGATGGGCGCCTGCTTCCAGTGGTGAGACAGAATCGCAATGTCACTTCAAGGTGGGCAATTACTTTCTTTGTCGCCCAGCGGCCTAGCAGACTCCTTGTGTTCAATGCCTTGCATGTATCTTGCTCAGAGCCCTGCTCTGTGAAGGCCTTGCGCAACAAATAGATGTCAGGGCTGTTTGGGCCGTTTCTTTCGTATGTCAGAGTTAGAGTTCCTGCGCAAAATCCTTGTATGACATCGTCCATAGAAGGACCCCTGCAAGCCTAGTACTTCCTGAGGGGAGCCCGAGGGTCCCCCACTTCGACAAGCGCCATGTGTCGTCTGAGGCTTGTTGTTGGGCGCGGGAGCCGATAGCCAGGCGCACTGTTGGGGGGTTTACCGGCTAGGGTTCAGGGATTTTTGAGGTCTGGGTGGAGATGTAGAGGTTTAGACTCTAGGCTTAAGGATTCGCATTGGTTGATGCAAGATTCTTAGGCAATATCCGGGGCACCTTGATGGTTCGAGGTGACAGGGGGTCCTTAAACTTAGACAAAGGGATTGTGGCCGTGGTTGCGGTGTTTGACAAAAGTTGTAGCGTAAACCACTTGGGGTGCTGCAGGTCTACGGCAAGTACTTGCGGGTCGTCTTTTCAGAGCCATTGTGATCACTCCGCATACCAGCTCATTTGTGGCAATTCCCAAGCTTGAGATTGATTTCAGCATATCAGCACATAAGGGCAAGGAACCAAAAAAAGCATTGAGTCATGCCCAACGACATGCTACAGCTGGTGCGCAGTGGCATGCCCTTCCTTTATGAAGCACATCTGGGGATGGCCTTTATGAAGCACATCTGGGGATGGAGCTGAACATGGCGCGTCAAGGCTTGCAGTTAGCCCTCTGCACATGTTTAACTAGATGGGGCGTGCGATCTCCCAAGCTCTTGTGAGCAGGGTTAGATGGGATAACCTACGGCGGATGAATGTCACCCTGAACCACTTTGGATCCCTGCACAGCTATAATTACAGAGTGTTGGTTTGGGTACTTAAGGCGGTGCAAGATTTCCTCCATCCGCAATTGCAGTAATTAGGATTTCAATTGCAGCGCTTATCATGATTAGTTTAGGCAGCAAGATTCCCCTAACATCACCCCTCTTAATCCTTATGCGTCGCTTCTTCAATGGTTGAGATGAAGATTAATACCATGCGCCATGACGACCTCAAACTCTACACAGTTTCGTCATACGTAGTCATCTTCGTCGTCATCGTCCTCGCCGCAGGACTAGCAGCTGTAGTTCAGCTGCAATATATCCCGGGAATGAAAGGAATGTCAGGAACTCATAGCCTATCTCAGCTCCCAAAAGAGCACTCTGAAAGCTAGACTCCAAAACATCAACTCCAAGCCATGAACCTTGAACCATTCATTTGATATGAGGTGTACTACACGCCATGGACTGAGTCGGCCCCTGTTCTTACAGGGCTGATGCCGCCAGCCGCTCCGGACAGATGGGTTTGACCATGAATAGCAACAATTGCACCAACAGTTGCACTACCGTGGGTAAGAACAGTGAGCAACAGCCAGGACCCGATATTCTTGGACTTCCTGGGGTAAAGCAGGCATACACGGTGGTGCAAGACTTCATTAGGTTCTTATACATGGTTTCTTGAGTTCTTCAGCCTCTTTGATTTCTTGAAGGGTCTGAGGGGAAGAAGCCTTTTTTAAAATCGAAGCTATATATGAATCTTGGAAGCTATGTACAAGCTGTCTACAAGACCTTGGAAGGTACTTATTATCATGTGGCAGGAAGCGGCTTGAAGCAGTTCCGGACTATTTATAACCGCCACCTGGGCGCCACCTGGGCCAGCTGCTATATGAAGCTGTTCGAAACTGTTTGAAGCTAGTTGTGTTTTCAAGTTATATATAGCTGGAAGTGGCTTGAAGCGGTTCCGGACAATTTATAACATAGCTTCTGGGTGTCACAAATAGCTTTTATAAATAGCTTCCGGATTTTCATGATTCGTTTCTGGAATTTCATAGATAGCTTCTGGGATTTCAAAAGTCGCCTCTGGCCTCCAAATGCTGAAAGCAGAAACCCGCCTTAAGAAAGGCTGAAGAATGAGATAGGTAATTATTGTCTTGTTCATACTGGACGTGTACTAATTACAGCTACCTCGGCTAATTATTTCAATAGGGAGACGACAATAATTCAAACAAGAATGAAGCAATACTAGGCCTCAGCAATCCGTTCACTGCACATGAGGACCATCTCTGGCTCATGGTAGCTTCTGCCGCGCATAGCAAAGTTTAGTAAACAGGGATAATATACATATATATATATATACGTATATATTCCTTGTTACACTGTAGCTCCAGAGTACTCACTCTTTCTGTCTGTCTCGCTCTCTCTCTCTCTCTCTCTCTCTCTCCATAGTATTGGTCTATACCAAGACTGGAATCTTACTTAGTTCAACCAGGCACCACCACCTACGTGTGTAGAGCTGTCTATTGTCTCTTGGGTGATTCTTGAAAAGACTTCCCCGAAACCAGTAAAAATCTTGCATGCATCCTACGCAGCCCGAATAAGATCCTACACCCATTGTAAACCCTAAAGACAGGAGCCTGCAACTTTTCCAGGAAAATCTGCTTTTGTCCGCGCACTACGAGACTGAAGTGCTCTACAGCTGGCAATCGCAGGAGAAGCGTTAATGGCTTATCAACTTATCAGGTATCCATTCCACACCCCGCTTGTCTGTCGGACCTATATGAGAGCTAAAGTTTGGGGTTAGGCTGTTCAGAGCTCCACAAGGGACAAGTCTTCGGGCTCCACATTCGCAATCTCAGGCGGATCCTGTGAGGTGTCCTGGGTGCCTGCATCAAGCACCCGCAACCCACTCTGTAAACCCAAAACCCGGAGGAGGTGCACAGCATTGGAATTCCTAAGCCCAAATCCTACTTCAGATTTGTGACCTCACCTTCAACCCCCTCAGACCATTTTGACACGTGTCTTGAAATTGGGGCCCCTTAGATTGTTATCAAGAGTTGGAGGCCTTCGTGTTCCGTACAATCTAGACTATGCCTTGTGCCCTATCATGAGATCCGCTCACTGACCGCTGTGTAGTCCTAAGCCGCAAGGACCTCGGCCCCGACTGCACTTTCGACTCCTGGCTCGTCCAGCTTCGGGACCCGCAGATGACAGCAGGGCTGGTTCGGGATCCCTGAGGCTTTCTTGTGCTAGAGAGGTCCAAGTGTTCAGTTGGGACTGGTGCCACAGTTTGGTACCTGGAGCTCAGTATTGCAGTGTTTGTACCCCTGCGGTTGAATTTCTGAGGTTGGTTGGGGTGGTCAGGCCTTCTGCGCAGCTCTGGGAATCGAACCGTCTGGAGTGCGGGGTCTTGGGATTCATTACTTTTACATGATCCCAAGTCCACGCAATGGAAGAACTTTTGGTGTCACAGCGTCATGGTAATGAGCATCAAAGAGCTTCGTAGCTGAGGTCTCCTTGAGCAGCTGAGGCCACAGAGTGCCAAGGCCAAGGCAATACCTCAAAGTGTCAAAGCCTACAGTGATCGGTCAGGACAACTCGCTACCCACCGCAGCTGGTCTTGCTTGGACGACGCGGACAGTGTCTTGGCGCCAGAGATAAATTGGTTCAGAGGAGGCCTTCGTCAGAGTACTCGAGAACTTACTTGAACTATCGCGAGATGGTGCAGCTTTGCTTACTGTAGGTAGATGCTACTGGAGTCTTCCAACCCAGCAGCGCAGATAATGACGCTAGATAGCTGAAAATTTCAGGGTCCTTTCATTTTTCCTGACGGTGGCAAGGCTGATGCAAATCTTGTGGCAGCATCGCGAAACATCCCAGTGTTTCAGCACACTGGCCGTGGCCTTTCAAAGGCCTACGTGAGGAATGGAAATGGTGGAGGTATTGTGCCTTTTGTATCGTTTCTGTAAGTGCATTTACGGGGTCTTAGCGAATAGGAGGGTGTTTTACGGGGTGTCCCTTTAGGGATACCATGAAAACAAACCTCACCTGATATATTTTCCTCTGTGGACACAGCTCCCATGGCATTCATTGACCCAGCCATTTGGGGCTCAAACATTATGGAAGCTGAGAGCCACCTGTGCAAGAAGCAGATACAAATATAGCTCTTGCAAGGTCATTCGTAGAACTTCATGCATTTCTTGCGGTCACTGCCTTCAGCAAGTCTTGGCTAGGTCTGGAGGCTAATGGGGCTTCACAGGGTCATCCCCCGGGAGGGCTCCAGTCTCGGCCTTGGCTTTCATGAATCTACCAGGAAGAATTGTATAGGAGCATATCCTGATATAGTCCCCTGCCCAGATTCTCCTCCAGACCTGGACCCCCTAGCCCCAAAACCTAGTCGGACAGGAGCCAGCTGAAGTAACACAAACAACGTGCAAATTCCTGCACGATGTGTAGTTCGCAAAGGTCCAGATCTACGCTCGAGAAAAAGCCTCAGACCTCAGCCCATTCCCTGATCCCTGCAGCTGCCAAAGATGAAATCCCAAACTCTGAGCCCTATGTCCTATGACCGCCCTGAGCGACAAACCCTCATCCTTTCTCAAGTTGCAACTTTGACGTGCCACTCGCTGTCAATCGCGCATGATTGCGCCGTCATGGCGGCGGCTCTGGCAATTCTGCAGCTACTGAGTGGCTTCATTACAGTTTTTTTGGGGTTGTACTTCTTGCCAAGGGTCTTGCCAAGATTTTATGCGGGGTGCATGCATGGCTTTTCGGTGTTTAGCATTCCTTTAAGAGGATTGCGCACGCTTGATGTTGTTTTGAGACATATCCCACGCTTTCCTTAGGGCCTAAACCTGAAAATCCCGGAATGATAGACCTCCAAGTCTAGCACATCTGGGAGGCAGCAAATTACTGAGGCCCCACCAGCCCCCAGTCAAACATGTTCCCTGAATGTGTAGCGGGACTTTGTTGGGAGGATTTTCCCATCAGCGGAATAGGGGACTTGGCGGCCCTGCGAAACCAGAATCCCAAACTATGACGGCATGAGACTTACTGGTGCTCAGCAGGGAGGGGAATATAATCCCTATGCAATCTCTGTATTTACACATATATAGTTTCCCTTACTCCCTACTAACCCCCAGTAAGATGAAGGGTTCTGGGGACGGAAACTAGGCTGGACACGCGCTTCCCTCGAATTCCAGGAGACATTGCTTGCAGAGAGACGCTAGATCATACGGCTTACGGAGTGTTCACCCAGAGATTTATGGGCGTTCTGAGTAGGCTTCACCTAAGTTAGGGGACTTTCACCTCAACGTTTAAGTACCCATGAGCCCTCAAGTAGGGTTCAGGGTCCAGGGTCTGGGGTCGCCTCCCTAGTCCAAGTGCCCATCAACTAAAAGATCTACAGTATTCGGTGCCAGTACTTGGCTTTGGCACTTGGATCCCCAGGGCCTTTGAATTAGACCGTGTATTCTACCGTGCAGGAGTTGAAGAGGCCGCCAGGATCCTTCTTCATGTGGTTTTGCAATCTGGGAGTCTATCAAACTCGTAGGAGCTCGTTTAGGGGTCCTTATAGGAAGCGTTGTAATATGTAAGGGTTGTATGTGAGGGGACGGTAGGGTGTAGCATTTGTGGAGCCCAGGAGGGCCCAACGCATGAGGATCATCACAAAAGGGTCCACATTTCGAGAGTGGGTTACAAGCTCATGCGTTTTTGCAAGGCTGCTGTAATCGAAGATCTGAAAGACCTTAGTTGGTAAGCACATAGTTCCTGTTTACTTCCACATGGACAGCCCCAGGACTTATGCACTGCCCACCCGCATCGAAGTGATTGACAGGGCCCAGGTGGTCAACGTAGCATCTTGGTTCCAAGCGGTGCAGATTTTGAGTTTGAATGACGGGCTTCAGACTTGTGCTGATAAGTCGTGATAGCATGATAGCGACGGCAAGGTTTAAGACGATCGCGGCAATGCCAGATAAAACAGTAAGGTGGCTGCAGTGCGTTGTAAGGGCTGAGGTCATGGAGCTTTCGGCTGTAGCGCTTTGGTCACGTATGCGAAGTGGCACTACTATCACATTTTGCGAATGTTAGCGGCGAAGACCAGAGTTGAAGGTTTTTTTGATCTCCACGTCGTTGCCAGAAAGCCGAGGGCAAATACAAACAAAGCACGTTTGCATGTCGGCCATTCCAAGGTAAGTGTTGACCCGGAAGCACTGGATCTTTCTGGTTTCGCCTCGGCGCTCGCCAAGGCGGATGTGGATATCATCAGCACATCTTGCGGCTTCATGATTTACTTCCAAAACGCGCTGTCACAGCTGACAGAGAAGACCTTCATCAGCTCAGCGTTAGTGTCCTTGCCCAAGCTGCGGTCGTCTCTGCAAGATGCGGAAATCATGGTAATCACCTTCGATGCCGATGTTCTTGCAGCTCCTGCTTATCGCCTGGCTTTAGGTGGAAGTTCAGGGTCTAAGGTTAATGGGGAAAGCAGCCCATACATAATTCTATACAATCATTAGAGGGACTTTCCGAAAGACATCTCCTGGCACCTTAATTTTCTTGAGATCCCTTGTAGATGGCTTCAGTGGCCCTGTGGTTGGCCTGGAGAAGTCCATGCATCTGTACGACGTCATCTCCAAGGATCTGGAACATCTCGAGTTTGAGCGTGCAGAGGAGGACATCAGTTCTTTCTTTTTGTTTTTGAGAGGGGGTGTTTGGGAACTTCAGAAGCCAGGTTTGCTGTTTTCTTTTTCCACTGCGTGATTTTTCAGAAGGCACCAAGACCTTTCAACTCTACTTTAGCTTCCAGAGCAGGACATTGATAGGCTGATGCAAGCCGCCTTGTCGAGATATCCCGGCATCAAAGCAATCCTGCTGGAATGTACCAACTTGCCACCATACAAGCACATCATCAGACAGCACTTTGCCGGCGAAATTATTGACTGCTTGACTGTACTGGAGGCTGCTATGCCCGGACTGGTAAAGAGCCAGTTTCTTGCCTGATCAGACCGTGGCCACCTTGCCAGAATCAGAACGAAAAAAAGTCAGCTGAAGCCTTGAAGAGTTGTCTTTCAAACAGCCTTGGATTGCCCAATAGCTGTGACATACGTTTCCTGCCACAAAACCTTCACCACCTCCTGAAAGCAGCTATGCTCCCCAGCACACGCGCCCTGAAACCAGGTGTTAACCATTAAGAACATCTCCAGCTTGAAGGGCGAATATTTCCTTATCGACGCTCAAGCAGAAGAACTCGCGTATTTTTTTCGGCTAGTTTCTATGTATCCGTAGGGTCACCATTGATCACAGGGCGTCGGTTTCTGTGAAAAGAAGCCACGGGTCATGACACGCCAACGGTTTCCTTTTATGATTTGGAGGTCATTTTTGAGAGGGTCCTACATTGTCCTGCCAGTGCTAGTACTTGCTGAGTCATAGGGATATATTCAGAGCTGCAGCCAGATGACTTCCTGTGCAAAGCCCATCACTCCCCAACACAGAAATGGGGTGGTCCCATTTGCTCAATGGAAGCTGCCAAATTGCATGATGCCATATAATCCAAGAATGGCGCCCAGGGGCTTGTGATTGCAGCTCAGTCTGTGGGGGGTCATACAAAAAGACGGGTACCCTTGTTCCGTGAAGCCCCAGCAGCGCTGCCAAGGAATGTGCCAGCTCAGTCACCGCTTGCACCTTGGGCCTCGCCAGTTTCTGCACGTTCAGGGCTAGGGGGGATTCAAAGGTTCTTCAACGTGGGTTTTGAGTGGAGGGTTTAGGGTTTAATGTTTTGTTTCGGTTTTTGTTTGGGCTGCTGGAGTTCAGGGCCCGCTCTTTCAGTAAGGTTTCACATTCTTTGGGAAAGGTGGTGACTATCACCAGGCGGGAGAAACTTCATTGGCAGTTTGTGTCAGGGGTTTAGGTGCAGATGGGTTTTAAGGATTGCTAAGGGGTTAGACATCATCATCGCCTATCGACATCGACTGGTTTGGTGGAATTGATTCAGCTGCGCTAGGTGGTCTATTGTCAAGACGCCTCCGAAGCTTACTTAGAGGAACGTGTGTTTGTTTAGCAATGCGTGCCCTGTTGAAGCGGGTACGTCTCAAGCTTTCGCTGATGTCAAGGGTCTCAAGGGTCTCGAGGTGTGAGGGGGTTCAGGGTTGAAGGAAGGCTTGCTTTCAAGTTGAAGGCGTTCTTTTTGAGCCGTAAGTGGCTTGGCCCTTCTCCAAGCAGGCAATATCCGCGACCTGAGCTGCAACACAAGCTACTCCATCCGCATAGCTGCCACCTGCAAGGACCGGGCTCCAAGCATTCATTTGGAGGTGCTCACAGTTGCTCTCTCAAATGTACTTGTGGTGGTGTGTGGTCTGGCTGGCCGTATTTTGGCATGCATCGTGTTTGGGGGGTTCGCGGCCAGGCTCAACCCACATGTATCATGCTGAGCGTATTTTGGTAAGCCGGCATAGCACCGTTTCAACGGCCGAGCGTCATTGGCAACCCGGGCTACGGTGGTATCAGAAAGGTTGTTGAAACTACGCACTGCTGCTGTATGCCAAACATGAAACCTCAATCTTGCAGCAGTGTTTCCATCTCTTGCTGCATAGAGACGGTAGGCTATATCCCCCTGCAGAAATTCTTGCGGGCGCCAATGAACCCCTAAAGCAGATGCTGCGCCACTTTAGACGCTCACTTTTCCTGCCGCAACCTCAAGGCAATGCAAACGCAATGCTGAACCTAAACCCTATTCCCGAGCACCAGTCGGGTCAACAGAAGGAGTCTGGTCTGGTCGGGGACTTCAGCGCCGAGACAACTTTTCAAACTAAGCCGGGCATCTTGACAGCATTGTAGGTCGTCCCGGTGTGACAATGCTCTCGCAGCGCCTTCAACCCTGAAAAAGCATGACCATTTGTGAATTCCCCAATCGCCTGAGAGTTTTGGTGTTAAATGCAGAGCTAGCGGTACCCCCGCATGCCCTAACCGCCTAAACCGTTTGCTTGGGAGCCCTATCAGCTGACTGGGCCCCCCAAATCTCACTCAACCTCAGTTTTGAGAAGACTTGAAATCGAAACTTTAGAACCCCCTCATCTTTGAGCCAGTCTAACCCCAAACCTCCTCAAGAATGGAGACAGCGTTCTGCGAATGTGGAAAAGAAAGCCCCAAGTGACAAAGGACCCCAATTAGAAGGACCAGGATCCCCATGTTTGCCAGCCCCAAATCCCACATACGCCTTAGAATCTCAACCTCACGTCCCAAACCTCATCACTAAACCCCAAACCTGAAAACCCCAAAAGCCTAAGCCCCAAACCCGAAGTAAGCCCAAAACCCTTCAACCTATACCTAACCTGACATCATCATAAAAGAGGTGACAGCTGCTTGAATCCGGCCACAGCCCCTCTGGACCTGACGATTTCCAACCCTGCGACCACCTCGCTGGCCCTCTCCTGGACCGCAGGCTTAAGGGGATTGTAGGGACAGTTGTTTCGTGTGTTTTGCGTGTAGGGGTGTAGGGTACGGGAGGTTTGTGGAGGTTCAAAAGATTTTGGGCCAAGTTAGCGGTTGCCGGATTGCAGCATGATGTTGGATTGACTCTCCAATTGGGTTTTTGTTTTGTCAGGGTTACAATGACCTTCCAACTTACTATATGAGTGAAGGGTTTATTGGTGTAGGGAGGCTCCAAGCGTATGCAGTTCAGTTCTCAGGATCAAAGTAAAGAGTCAGAAAATTGTCGGACTTTGCGACTGTAGCAAGTTTTGGCGAAGCATATCGTGTTTGGGTGCTTGACCCTTCTGTTTTGAATTCCTACGGATAGTTGCAGGAAGGGTCCTGGGATGATGAGGACCATTATGCTCTTGGAACCACTGCAGAGATGATCAGAGGGTATGTGGACTAGGTGCATTCAAAATGCAAAACGTCAGTCAAAGGATCCTTGAAGACAGGGCAGACGTGAATTGACACAACAAACCAAACCCTCACAGTTGAAATCGCATGACTAGTAAACAAATCATTGACTGTTTGCTGATCCTTCTCTAGGGGAGCAGATGGCGTAGCCAATTCAACTACGTTACTTAGCCAGGGTTGATGCCAGCCTCTCCCGTGTTGCGATCAACAAATATGCTTAAGCTGAGCATTCTGAAGCCAGTCCTCTTTGTGGTAGCGATGGCTGATCTCGCGTCAGTATTGTGATCGATGTTTCTCGGCCCTCAAGCGCTCAACTTTGTCCCCAACTTTGCATCTTGCAACTGTCAGGGGCTGCGGAGCAGTGCGAGTTTGCATTTTGGGAGGCCGCGTCTTTCACTTGGAGGAGGGAAGAAGGGGATGTCATCTTGACACTTCACCCTGTTGCAGTTTGGCCGGTGAAAGTTTGAAGTAATTGGCGGCCTCACAGGTTTGGGATATAACACATTTTGGGGAAGCTTCCTCAGCATGTTTCTCTCTTCTGTCTTTGCCGCGGGGCAGAAAAAGAAACCCTGTCACTTCATCCTCATTAGTTGAGGGAAACTTCATCACATCTGGGTTCAAATATACCCACAATTTCTCTTTACCACAAGGACTCCGCAATTGCAGAGGGCCTATATAAAGAATCCTTATTGAACCAGATGCTCGAAGCGAGTCCTGATGTCATCTGACACTGAGGGGGCCCACACAAACTGACATTACTGGTCTAGCCCTGACTTCTGTAGGCTCACGGGAAGTCTCTTCTAGACTTCCGTCTTCTCCTCCCCCATCTACCCGCAAATAGCCTTAGATTTCACCCAGATTTCTCAAAGGTGGAGGAGTGGATCATAGGAGTGATCCCAAATAACCCCTTTACATGCTTCTAGATCTAGTCCCTAAAGCTCGTAAGCACCAGCAAATGTTTGGAAGGTGCAGGCTAGGCCGGCTCTTTCCATCTGGCTGCCAGTACAAGGCACTCATGACAGCTGCATGGGGAAAGCCCAAGGTAGATCCTGAAAATGAGTCTCGCGTTTGGCTCAGCACACTTAGTCACACTGGACATTAACACTTCTGCTTTCATTTTGGCAAGTTTCGCGCTTGGGTGCATCAACATAAAAATCCCGAACCTACGGGCAATCGCTTCTATACCCCTGGGGGCCGCAGTGGGTGGGGGCTTTTTGACACTTTCAGGTCTGAGGGTATATATAATGATTCTGTATATGATACCCAGAGAGATTGTTCAAATTACTCAGAGGCCTATGAAGCCTCCAAAGTTCATGGCCAATACCTCTTGCAATGCTTCTCAATTTCTCTGGAATTCTGAAGTTGCTTGTTGGAGGGAGGGCTTGGGCTTGGCGTTTTAAGGGCTTGGGGAGCTGGGAGCCGTCTACAGTACCATGTGCGGGGTAGCAAGAGCTTCAGACCAAATGATGTTGATGCTGTAGTATGTTGTCCATCACGTGCCTCACTTATTGGCATGCCCTCAGCAAGCTGAATGCTGTACACACTCACCACCAATCAACCTTGCTGACGTTTAAACTATTTCAGCTTATAGTTCTTGCCATGCTTTCTAAGAAAGGGCTCTTGTGGAAATGCTTTGAATCCCTCCGCAACTTGGCCAACGGTGGCTACATTTCTGAGGTAGGTCCTCAGGCTTTTGGTCTCAATTTCCGTGCCTGGCAATGCCCTAATCAGCATCATGTTCCTTGTATCTCATAGCCTGGGAGCCTAGTGAGTAGCAGCTGGACTGCAGAGGCTGCAGCACCTTGCTGGCTCGCGGAAGCACCCAGTGCCTTGGCTCAAGAGGTATGGTCGTATATTTTAAGTACACTACACTAAGAGATAATTTGTAGCTATGCAGCCTTATCTCTCCTAGAAAGAGCATCGAGCCAGATGCCGTGCTCCTGCCAACGCTCCACATCTCAGAAGAGGGCGGCCGCAACTCCATGGAGGACCATCGTAGTAAGTACTGCGGCAATCTAGAAAACTATGTTCCACCTTGTTTTGAGTTTCCGTGGCGGATGGTCAGGGCTTGTTCCTGGTAATGTTGGGCATCCATCAACATCAGGTTTTCTGATATTTGGAAAAATGGGAGGCCACTTATGTGATCTTGAAGCAGGATCCTTCGACTCCTACGACTTTCCTTCACGTAGAGAAGCGCTAAACCCTGACATTCCCTAACCCCTACAATGCCTAAACCTGAAGTGTGGGGTCTTTTGTTGACTTGTTACAAGCGCCAAGCTGCGAGCTCCTGGAGTGGAGCTCGCATCACAGTAGAAATCAGTCCCTTGCATAGTGCCTATATGAGGTAGGGCTTTGGTGAGTGCATAAACATAGGATTCCTTAGGACAATGTGTGCACAAACATCTAGATGTTATATTATGCGTACATAAAGCGTATATGTATACATGTACACGTATTGGTGCATGTTTGAAGGCACCATGTAAGGATCCCAACCAAATAATCCTCACGCTACGTATAAGGCAGGAAACTACCTCACCGGCAACTGCGTTTGTAGAGCGGTTCAGGTGCACTGCTACTGATCTGACATCGGCTACGACTTACGACTTCAGGCGACATTTGATTTGTGACAGTAAGTTAAAGTAAGATTGCCTGCCCCGCATGCCCCTCTTTAACTAAGTTTGCTGCTTCACTGACCAGTTCATCCCCACTACACAAGAAGTTGGTGGAAAGGACCAGCAGTTGCAAGATATCCCCACATGACGGCGGCTGCGGATTTGTGCGTAAAGCAGGGGGTCAACGCGTACAGCCTGTAGAGGGTGTTTGGGGTTTCTTTGCAAGCGGTAACTGTTGGAACCTGTGACTTGCAGATAATGTCCGATTGACTCAGTCCTGTCTCTGGGGCCACTTGTTCAAGTGGGTTTCAGGACAATTTCTGCCGCAGTTTTTTGGGCCAGCAAGTACGGGTTTGCTCACTTGCCCCCGCCCTCACTTCCCCCATAAGGTTCCTCCTCCATAGGGGTTACTTTGTTTTTAATGTTGTGAGGTGTCCGCCTGAGTCGGACATTTTACTTCGAGGGGGACTGAATTCAGGTCCGCGAGTCGAGGTTTCTAAATACTCGATGGCACAGAATCGCCCAGTTAGTAAACAGCACAACATGTGGAAGCGCGAATAACTAGTTAGCATGACTGCGGTGCTTCCAAACAGAAGCCCCTGGTGTGCAGATCGTCTCAGCCCAAACCACAGGTGGAGCCAAGCTCTACGACCTTCAAAAAAGACCGTCCGAAGACTTCATGTTACTAAAAACACTGGCCATGATTCGCACAATCCATCATCAATGTTATACTGTTATACATACACTGTCCTTCAAAATTGCATAGGTTTGTCCCGTTTTATCCTGGCCTTACTCACATGCCCGTGCAGCAGTTGTACGCAGCGCCCAAAAGAGGAAACATGCTGGCAAACAAGAACCATCCCTCACGTGCTTAGCGATACTTAGCGCTTTGGCAGTGTAGAAACCTGAGAATGCACAGCTGCTTTGGGGTGCGAATTTTCCACGAGCAGGTTGGGGTTTGCCAGGTATCAAAACACCTGGCTGCATACGAAATCAGCGGGCTACACAACATGCATGCTTTGTAGGAGCAAGGCTTCTTTGCAGGATGTGGGCGAGAGTTTCCCTTCAGTGTTTCACGTGTTGCCCTGGGCGTAAGTTTGGGCAAATCCCCTGCCACAAAGTTTGGGTCCCTCACAATGAGCCCATACCATCCCCATGTGTCTCTAGGATTTCCTGGCTGCCCCACCCAGCTTCAGACCTACGCTCCCACCCAGACCTACCCCAAAGCCATAGGCACCCCAAGCATCTGAACCCCAAGCCTGAACCTGCTGGAGGGTCCGCGAGCGCTGTGCTGCGAACACTACAGACTCCCCGTGGAGCAACATTGGCCAGGCGAAGTTTTCCAAAACTCTTGATAGTGGCGTTGTGCGTGTCGGGCGCCAAGCAAATCATGTGCCGCTCCCCAAGAGGAAAACAAGAATCCGAAACAGCGCCGCTGTACCGCGCGGACCGTGACACCCGCTGAGATCTTGAGCTCCCAGCTTCCCGACCCTAATCCCAAAACCTGGCTTCATGGTGTAGCCTGCGATGATCAGCATTCTCTTGAGAGTGTTCTTCCCTGCAATGACGATGATGATTGATATTGACGTTGTTGCATAGGGATCCAAGCATTCCGCTTACTGCAGGAGTCTGTAATAATGGCCCACATGTTGAGTGTACCTTTTTTGAAGGCATCGCATGTAGGAAGGGTTCAACATTCCGAAGCATATTCAGGGATCCTTTTTAGAGAAACAGTCTCGCCCAACCCCGCTATGTACAGTCAGTCCGATATCATCTCCAGCCTTGCTTTTTTTTAAAGTCCACGCTTTGTTGTGTTTACAGGAGCTGTGCGGTTAGAAGACTTACTTTGACTGCTGGTGTCGTTGCAGGCTGTCCTACCAAACGGCCGTGGCCACTGTGTTTGTAGGTACCACGACCATATTTGTTTGCTTTACGTCATCGTTGCAATGCGTTTACATGCGGCTGCTATGATAGTCTTCCTTCGTTTTCGTGCGTTTCGGATTTTGCAGGGATCAACAGAAGCGATGGCAGCCTCGGCACCGCAGGCTGTAATTGCCACTTGGCACGCAGCTCTTTTATGCGAGGGCTGCAAGGTCAGCTGGGCGTTTTGAAAGGTTTAGGGTCAGGAGTCCAGACATCATCCAGGGGAAGACTCCAAAGTCGCGGAGCTGGGTGACCTCAACCCTGAGCGCTCAAACCACGACATACAGTGGATGGAGGAAATCTTGGCTCGCTTAAGACATTCTTATATGTGAATTCTCTGGGCATACAGTATATATTATTGTGCAAGATTTCCTCTGTTCATGGCCATACCTCATGGCATAGTTTAGAGACTGCATTCATAACGGATTTGCAGCTGGGGTCGGATTTTTTTACCCATACTGTGCCTGGAGGACATCTGGCACCGCATTATGTATCCCGCATATACCTTAGAAGTGACGGTTTGTTGGAGACCCCAACAGGTGTAAGATTATCTCCGTGCCTCAGCCTTCATGTTGATTCCGAAGCTAGGGTTCTTGTTTCTCACAGACCGGATTTGTCCAGAAGTCAGGCGTGCCCACGAGGCCTTCTACAAGTTATCATTGATAGAAGACGCCCGTCAGCACCCCCCCCGATACCTTGTGGAATGACTGTGGCAAGGTTCCCCGTGGCCGCGTCTTACAGATAGAAAGGCCAGTCATCAGTCAACCATTTCACAGCCTGCTCACAAAAAACAGTACCTTGACCGCCTTCCATCAACATGAATCTCAACCCAAGAAGCCCATCAAGCCCTGAGAGGAACTAGAGGGTCCAGGTAGGAGCCTGAACAAGCTGGCGACCGTGTTCAAATCTGCTAGACTCCTGAGCTTACCTCTGGCATCTCGGTTTGTGAAGCGGAACTATGCCTCCCACCAGGGTCACTAGAAAAGTAAGGGCCCGAGCTTCCCAAAGTGATGAATACAAAGTCCCAAGGTCCCGTAATCCTACACTTTCCATACTCCCAGAAGCTCACCAGAGAAATGGGGCCGCCTCAGCTCCAACGTAGAATTTGTTACAGCAATGACAACTAGCACGGCCCCAATAACTGGGCCCACAAGTTGGAAACCTGTACAGAGGCCTCCTCACTAGAAGTCTAAGACGTCCTTTCTTCAGGCGCAGTCTCCAACAGCCTCGTCCATGCACGTGCAGTGGAGCCAGCCAGCGCTCAACGCAGCTCGTTACGGTTGAACAGAATCCAACAGTGTTTTTCTTCCAACAATGGCGGAGAGAACCTCACTCGCATACTTGGCGCATAAGCATGCGCCAAAGCAGGGTCCCAACTGCACGGAGAAAGCATTTGAAATCCAAATAGAAACAATTATTCACAAGAACGACTACATGCCAGTGTTGACTCTAGTGCGTTTTCAGAAGCGTGTCCGAATAGATTTATTTGAACTTTGGATTAGGGTTTGACGTTTGGTAACATGAGTACAATGCCTCATGGACCAGACATTTTGGGCTGAGGTGGTTGAGCGCTTAGGGCAGTTTAGGGCTTGAGTGTTCAGGTCCTCAGGTGAGATGGGTGCAAGATGCATGTTCTGGCTGATGATGCGTTCTGCACAGTTTGCCCCGTAACGACCCGCCTCAAACCCTCCAAGCCTTTTGCCCTGAAGGGTAAACTTCAAGCCATAAAGCGTACGAAGCCCTCCAGGCCCCAGGGCCAAACCCTGCGGCCTCAGCCCTAAAACCTAAACCCTAATCGATCATTCACTGCTGAGGACTGCCGCTTTGAGGCTTATCAGTTGCAGTGGCAAACCACAGAGCCACAGCTGCACTGTGGCTCGGAGTTCGTAGCAATAACGAAAATCCGCGACCCAAATGATGAATTATGATATTAGGAAACAAACACTATGATCTCAATGGTCCTTTGGTACCCGAACTCAAGTTTCAGTTCTTGGGCCCAAAGGGAATAGTAAACACCTTACAAAAGCAAGAACGCTTGGTTTTGAGAAGCTTCCTGGATTAGTGGTTTGGGGTTAGGGCCTCAGGCTCAGGGCTCCATGGTCTGCGTTAAGTGCTTGAGGTCTAGGACTGAGGGTTTATCAAAGATGGGGTCTTACAAGTGGCGACCTGATCTAAGCCTCAGCCCGCATTTCATGCGCATGCCCTGGAGGTGGTACCTGGAGAGATCCAGGCGAACTATAATTGGGGTTGCAACGGCAGTAACTAAGTTGTAGGTCAGAAGTGACATTCGCCCCCAAGTACTACTCACGCCGCAAGGGTGGTGGCAACTCCTGGACTGCTGTTTCAAGCTGTGGCGTTGCGCAAGCGTACTGCTGCTTGCCTTTGGTGGGGCGATTTCTCCAATCATTGGGTTCTTTTGCTTTAGCCACCATGTCGAACACCTGATCATTTTTAAAGCAGAGTTGTTAACAACTAGGGGTTGCTTCAGCAATTCCTGATATGGAATCAATAGATGTAAAGTAGTGATACTTTTCAATATGCAACTCATGTGCGGGGGCTGCCAAGTACTCGCCTTCTAAGAGCCAAAAACTTTGGGGCTAAAGGCAGTTTCTATGCGAATGTGGGGGTTCCAGGTAGACCTTTTGGATGGTACAGAAGTTCATCGTCTTTTGGGGGTTGGTGGGCCCTTCGGTGAGCACTGAAGAAGTGGAGTCTTGGGTTTGGCCACAAGGTGCTTCTGAGTATCAGATTGCAGGTGGTTGGTTGCTCAGTCAGATGGGGTTGGTCCCGTCACTAACTTCAAAAATTCACGTACTCTCAGCCCTCAGAACTGTACAGCGGAGAGGCCTCAAGATGCATATGTCTCAGGCTGTAGAACCCCCCCAGCTTATTTGCGACTATTGCAATGTCAGTTCGCAAAGTGGTGTTTCAGAAGCCTCCGCTATTGCTGGGCTTGTTGGAATGGACGTAGCAGAAACTTAGACTTCCTGTCCTGTATACTATAATAAACTATAATATACTATAAACTACTACAATATACAATATTGTACTATGGTATACTACAATATACTCCAATAGATGCATCTCGCAATATGCAACACGCCCGCCAGCGCATAATTTTGTTTTCAATTTTCCGTATTCTCATCCACACTCAGGGGGAAGGGGCCAGTTTAGTGTGCTTTTCCTCACTTGATCCATGGGTGTGGGGCTGGAAGTGAGGTGTAGGATGCCAACTCCAGGGCCCTTCAAAGTAGCATCCCAGGCGACAGCAGCTGCGACGTTCAGGGCCTGCCTTCCGCCTCCACTCTGCACTTTCGCGCCAAGGCCGGGGAAGCCGCATAAAGTGCGGTAGGGTTTCTTTTGTTAAGTGTTTAGAGAGTGCCATGTAGGGCACATGATGTAAGTTTAAGTAAGCAGCTGAGGACGCAGGGCTCAAAGCATGATAGAAAGCAATTCAGGACGTGAGCTCTAGGGTAATCACAGGCAGCAGCTTAGGTTAAGGAAGAGATGCAAGGTGGAATGTCCTTACAGCCTAAGATTTGCAACAGTTTATGCAAAGGCTTAGCCTGGCAGTCAGCTTTCAGCAGCTGCTCCAAACTTTGTAACTTTGGAATGCAGCCGGCTGTATTCATAATTGGCCATCGGATTTAAACTTTAGGCTGAAATATAGCGCCCTTAGTTACTTTTGTATCCAACTTAAGACCCCACGAAATGTTTTTCAAACATTCCTCTCACACAAAAGCCCTCGACCCTGAACCCTGCATTTCTCAAGCTAAGAACGAAGGTCTCCTGTGAGAATGCCACATTGGATGGGCCATGGACGACCTCATCCCCTGTGTCCACGCTGCCGAGGCTACACGCCTGTCTCATGACTGTTGTGCTTTTCAGATCAATCTTCTGCACCCCCTGACATCGGATGTCTTTAACATGTTGGGATGTACCGGAACCTTTTAAAGTTTGGTACATATCCATACATTGCAAGTGGGGCACCTGCCCCATTTTCAACAGTAAAGCCGACCAGGACTGTTGCGAGGAGCGGTACTTATCCGCCACTTCATGAAGAGAGCATTGCTAATCATGCTAATCTTGAGATATGTACTGAACTGGCGTGTAGACGACTGGGGTGGGTCAGGGGTGGGTCAGGACTGTTGACTATTCTGTAGCTCTAGATATAGCAGGGTTGCAGAGGGCTCTGACTAAGGTTTGAGAGTTGTCTTATACTTGGGCAATCCTCGCAACTCAACGTTCGGATGTTCTTGTTCCTCAAGGGTCCCTGTAGTTTATGCAAACTAAGTCTAGGATATGGGGCTGGGATGCATTGCGCTAGCTACTTTTAGCTGACGGGCAACAAGAAGGAACAGGAGGAAGCACAGTCTTCCCGGCGTTGCGTCACATGTACCCTGAAACTCTGCTCTTGACCCATTTGCCACCAGTGGAGCACGCCTTGTTGCAGTGTCTCGTAATGTAGGCATGCTTTCAAAAAACCAGCTTGGTTATGCGACAGTTAAAAATGGGTTCTGAGAACTATCCTGACTTTTTTGACTTTTACTCTTTGTTCCTTGGGTCTCTAGTTGCCCCTGTCTTGGAGAGCCTCCAACTTCGTCTAGTATCTCCTGCTTATCCGCATCTACTTTCCATAGGATCCCCAGGCTATCCCTGTTTGGAGAACCTCGGATACACTTACCTGGGTGTACAGACAGCCCCACCTCAGAGGCCAGCAGATTCCATGGATGGTCCGAATGCGACAGTCATCAGCCCTTATGAGGCTGGGGGTGGGTTACTTGGGGGTTTGGGGATCCTTGTCCTTGACAAACTTTGCCAAGATTACGTAGAGGCGCATGGATGTTAACGAAATGGCGCCACATAGAAGTAGGATGGCCGCAGTGACCATGTAAAGGATTTGCAGGATGCATGCCCACGGGGTGATCTTCAAGGCCAGCGCCGACGTCCCAATCCTGAGGTCTTGCAAAGTTTAACCACCAAACCCCCCAAAACCACAACACACCAACGGTACCTGAGTTGGGCTAAGGGCGCAGACAAAGGTGAACGAATCCTTTGGCCCTGTAGACCATACCCCGACTGTCAGGGCTCGGGGCCTGCTCTGGCCTATCGGTACAGAGTGAAGGTCGAATTTGGTCCATTTTGGTCCAATAGCCTAAGGGACAGTAGAAACAGGACCCGCAGGGCAAAGCAGGTTCTCTAGTAGCGCAGCTTGATGCTAGATGGGTGCAGTTCATAATAACACGTGAGACCTTGCTTGTGAAATCGTTTCAACAGCCCAAATGTTCTGAAAGGCTTTAAAGCCGGTCCCTATTTTCAACCTCAAACTATCAGCTCGAGTCCATTATCCGCATTACCCTGCAAGCCCGCAAGCTTCATGGACACTTTGGACGCCTTGAGGGGTCCCCGGCTGTGAGTAGTCACGGGTAGCCATTACACAGGACATTCTCGGCATGCTGAGCTCTCCTCTGAGTTCCTAGCCCCCTGTGGTGCACGTGTGTCCCTCGAAATTTGCAACGCACATAAAGCCCCTAAACCCCAAGCCTTACACCTGAAGGCTTCCTGTGAAGTGCTTCTAGTCTTGAGTTTCATGTGAGCAGGTTGCCCTGACATGGCCTATACCACCAAGGTGGGCGAGCTTGTCTTTGGATCGCACCAGAAAATTTAAGCCCAGAACTTCGGACCATAAAGCCTGAACCCAAAACACGCCAGCTCCCCGCTTCTGTGTCTTTGCGTTGTATGCAGATTTTGCTCCAAGGATTGCCTTTAAGGTGTAGAAAGTCCTGCTACGACTTAGAACTGGGCGTCAGGAAGGAGGCTCATAATGTTGAATCCGAATAGGCATAGATAGTGGATGAAGGAATCATCAGGGTGTAGGTAGGATGCACGCAGGATTCAGACGAAGAGGTTAAGAAGTCGTAGAACAAGTAAGCCAACAAGAAGGCCAGGAGAGTGAAACATACTTACAAGTATCCGCCATGGCATACAAACTAAAACCCAAGAAGGGGCAGATGAATGGCAAAGGTGCTTGCATCATTGAACAGAACATCATGGCTTCAAACCTCTCAACTAGTGAGAGCTATATCAAGGCCAGTTGCGTAAGGGGATTCGGTACTATTGGCCCACATAAGCCCTGGGTTCAGGGTGCCATGTAGCCCTATCCCTTAAATCCGCAAGACTGCGGCTTTTAGAACCTGGGCATGTTACTTGCGTCACCTGCAATTAAAAAGAGTTTGGAGCTGAAAAAGCTCAAGCCCCAACAACTACGCACATACACTCTAATTAAACATCTTGTAACTTACCAAGACGTAAAGCACCAGACACCCTAGATTCCAAACCCTGATTAGGAACCCTTATGCCTAAACCCTGAACCCTAAACTGAGAGTTGTTGGATGGAGTGTAACTTTCTACCTCGCATATGCATATTCGCTTGGACTATATGTCATCTTCAGGGCAAGTTGCAAAATGAAAGATGTTCGAACCCCGAAGCACACTCTTGCAACCTGCATGTCCCTCAAAAAAATCAGCCTTGCAGCTAACATGGAAGGCTGACGAACAGAAAACAACCTGATAACCAACAACGTAAGCATGCAGCAAAAAACCTGGCCTTCTCAATAAGTCAGTGTCTAATGTTATACAACAAGGGGTTCCCTGTCGGTCGGTCTGTTCGTGTTGGGCCTTGCAAGGTACCTCATCAGAAGAGAAGTCCTGCATTGTGGTCTATATTGGGGGTCCTCCTATTCTGGGAGACCCTGAACCCTGAACCCCCTTATCCCTTTACAAGAGCAGGCCGGGCTCGGCGGCCTTAAATGATTGCGTTGTCCAAGGATGGCAGGCGGCTGTAAGCAGGGAAGTTCTCAGAATACGATTCCCGTCTTTGGGGGTGTTTGTTGCTAAAAAAAGAACCTCAATACTTAAGATATACTTCTTTTTAAGTTCATGTTTGGAAAGTCCCAAACTAGACTGCAATCCCAGGGACAGCATAATTTCTCCTGTAAAGGCGTTCCATGGGTTTTCGAGAAGAAGCTCTTCTTTGATGTTACAACGGTTCTTGGTCAGTTCTCCCTGGAGAGATTTCAGTTGCCGTTCACAGAGCATTTTGGTGTGGTTCAGTCAGGGCTTAGCGTTTGGTATTCAGGTCTACCTGGGTAAAAGTTCTGCTGGACCGGGGCTGTGCAGCAATGGGTGCAGATGCCACATACTGTCACAATTCCATGATTTCATGTTCTTGCTTTGAGATCGGCGTCCGCGATTTCCGGTGGTCTAGGGAATCTACGGCTTCGTGCTGCAGTCAAAATGTGGTGAGTCATTACCGCAACCCATAAGCATGCCTACGAGAGTAGGTTTGGCGAAATATCATGCAACATTATGGAGACTACAGCTAAAACCATACAGCGGTTTTCATTGGCCTTTCCAGGACAATGGTTAATATAGTTCTGCTAGCAGTTCTGAATATTGCTGAACAGGATTCTGCATTCAGAAAGTAGAGCTCATTCACAAATTATGTTGTTCGGTTTTGCCCCAACTTGATCCAGGGATGTTCAGGACAAAAGCTCTGACAAGATGTTTCGATTCTACCTTGCTCAAGGGCCTTGAATATGAACGCTAAAGCGCTTGCTACGATTGACAGCGCAGGATTGTGGAAATCAGTTAATGCTGACTTGTAAGAACTTGAACTTGCTTAAGCTATGGATCTATCTGGGCTGGCATCGGCTCTGTCTCAAGCTCAGCAAGTCCTGAATTCGCACCCAACCCCAAAAAAGGACCCGGAGATTTGAAGACCTATTGCCCGAACCCGACACCCTTGGTTCCTAGCCCCGACCACTGGCAGGTGGAGATCTTGGACGTGGCATCCGGGTCCTGGGTGACTCCAGGCCTGCGGATGTTTTGGATTAGTTGCATGTGATTTTGAGGTGTGCATCACCCGTCCTTGACATCTCCTTGGGAGATATCTGACAATATGTGTAGGGCGTTGGAATTCAACTTCTAATAGATTCCGTTTGTCGTCTTCAGGAGGAGGTTTGGTTCTAGAATGTGACTGGAACGGAACCATGACAAAGTGAGCGTATGAGCCAGTGCAATCAATGAACCGATTCTTGGAATCTCCGCTTTGTCGGTCCTCCGCATGAACTAGCTCGGGTGTCTGACTGAACAAGAAGATACCCATCATGTTTGACCCCGCCGCCTGTAGGGCCGCCAAAGAGGCAAGGATGGTGCAATCAGCTGCTTGAATCATTGAACCCCAATTGTCCAACCTTTTCTGGGATGTTCCTTTAAAATAGATACGACTGAAGACAAGATGCAGCATACGAGGGACATTGATCCAAGTGTAGCTTTTTCTTCGGAACAAGCATGCTTTTAGTTGCGGAAGCCTTGAAGCCAAGAAAACACCTTGAGCCCAGACCTCCTGCCCCGCAAATGCGTGGTTACCTCAAATTCAAAGGCCTATCTGAAGGCTGTTCCCCATCTAATTTAGGTTTTCTTCTGAACATAGAGGTAGTAAGGATTCCTTTGTTTGAGGGGGTACACATTCAAATTGGGGGCACAGGTATATTGTGCTGAATTTTCGCAGTGCCCGCTTGGTGTCTTTCTCACAGGTTGCAAAGGTACAAGCCAATCATAGCTTCCCCCGCCCCCCTTTGAAAGCCTAGGTTCGTGCAGGATCTCTCTTCCATTGATAGTAGCTATGCTTGCTTGCGCAAGGCAATGGAACCTGCGCGAAAGCATTGTCGAACGCTGCTACAGAGGGCATCTAGGCTTCGGATTTTGCTGGGGTCTACTCAAAAATGCAGGGATTCTTGTTTGCGCAGCCCCCCAAAGGTTACCCCCCAAAGGCTCCAGCAGTTCGTGTTAATTCCCATGTTGACTTGTAACTTATAAGACTTGTGGCTTCATTTTCATGAACCTGAAGACTCCTGATTAAAAGATTGCGAATGATGGAGTAAGGTTCCAGGGAAGCTTTGTGGCCTGGTAGTTGCCCGCTTGGTTTGAGCGAGCCCAACAAAATGATACGATGCGCACAAAAAAAGAGGTAACTTTGTCGTGGTAAACAAGTGTGTACAGATAGTAATTGTTTCTAGGTGTGCGTTTGCGCATGCGTTGGATACAGTTTCAGCTTCGTCTTGAACCCTCCACCGTCGTTGGGATATGTGCAGGACGTTTATGGCTGAAGCCGTGCACGAATCGGTAAGTCCGCTGATAGGTAGCACTGTCGCCCTTGTCTGATGCCCAAGCGTAGAATTATAGACCAGGAATGTGTGGCTGTCTCCCCAGCTCGGACGAGAGGGCTTCCCAATGTAGGCCAGAACTCCTGGCGTCTAATCCCTGATGAAGAGCCGTAGGGCTCGAGGGATACCCCGATCTTAAGGAGACTGCAAGATCCCCATAGAAATCGAGGCGTCTAGGATTTCGCAATCATGTCGGCTTCCCTTGAAAAATTACAGGGCAGTGATTCATTAACAGCCTAAGCCCCTCCATAAACCATGTAAGCTCTGTTTCACTCAAGGTTGCGTTGTCATGGGCCTGGCCTGTGGCAGCAGCTACCAGGATGGGTGCAGTTTAGAGTTAAGGGTTTTGGGCTTGGAGATTAGCATGTTACGCCATGGCAGCTTGGAGGATCTTGGAGGGTCATGGCGGTTGATCTGAAGTTGGGTCGAAGGTGAGAAGACTACAACACTGGCCTTGTTTCCTATACCTTGCGCCTGTGCAAGAAGCCTTGATGAACAAGTCAGATAAGGAACGTGGATTCAGAAGTTCTTTGGGTCGTTCTGCGGATGGCAAGATACAGGACATCTCAAAAGTGGGGGGGGTCCCGTTCACGAGTTCCAAAACTGAACCGGGGTATGGTCAGGGCGTTTCTGTCCTGAAAGAGCTTCGTGGTCTGAAAAGCAGTGATTGACGCTTCTGCGATTCTAGTGCTGAAGGAAACTATCGGCTTAAGGGAGGGAGGTCTATGCACTGCGTGCGTTCCTCAACCTGTCATCCTGACAAGTTTTTTTTTGCAGCCTATAACTTCCAAATGCGGATGGCTTGAAAGCTTCGGATCCGTTTATGCAGCCCAAGCCGCTGGGTGAGACCTGAAAATTGTCAACATCTTTGAGAAAAGGCCGGCTTGCCAATCCTCGGGACCCAGTTCTAGGTCATTCTCATGTGGCATCATGTGGCCTTTATGGCTGGAAGTTTGATTTCCACCTTGCACGTGGTGGGATGACGGCCTCGGAAAGTGCTAAACCTAAACCAAATGGGCTCCACTAGGCGCCCTGTCGCAGGCGCGTGTCGCGCCACTTTGTAGCGATTCGGCCGCGCAGCCAGCGGCCGTGGGCAATGCCACAGCGTTTACTACGCAGAGAGGTGGGGATCCGTGGCTTCAGGGCATTTCAGGGTTGGGCCTTATAAGCATGGTTCAGGGCTGCATGGTTTGCGGAGGGGGGGTTTGGAATTTGGACTCGGGTTTCAGGTTTGGGTTGAGTGAATCCTAGATTTAAGGTTAGGGTTCAGGGGTAAAGATTGACAGAGAGTTCTCGAGTTTAGGCTTCTGCGCGTGAGGGATTAAGGTTTTCGACGTCTGGGTTTGGAATTTAAAGTGTAGGATGGGATGGATCTATGCATACGATTCTCACGCCCGTGCCACCACCCGCCTACCTTGAGCCCTGAGCTGCACACCTCAAGCCGTTGACCAAATCCAAACCTCAACAGCACAAGTCCATAAACAATCAGGCCTGCAGTTTGGAAAGCACGAAGCTCCCCAAACCCAGCACCCCATCATGATTATATGATAGCCAGCGGTGCGGAATTGCCTCAAACGATACACCCTCAAGACTAACCACAGGAGCTGCCTGCCTCATCCGCGCTGGTCGCCCAGCCGGCGTCGTTATCCTGGCGACCTCCGTCAGCAGCGCGAGGGTTTCCTGGGAGGCGCAGTTGGGGAGTTGCAACGTACTGTGGTTTCTCTTCTGGGGGCCTTGTTTTGAACGTTGGGTTTACCAAAATCCGGGAGTTTCTCCAAGCTTGAACCTCCAGTTTATTGCTCACGAGTTATTCCCCGTTGACTTTGGGTGCTTGCGAGCAGAGTGACCTTCATTTGCACTCGTACGAACGCGCTGCTGATATTGGTAGTTGTTGGCGCTAAAGCTGTTGCTGTTGCTGCTGCGGTCGTGTTTTTTCTAATTTCAGATTCGATGCGTGGGAAGCTGTGAAGAAAGCTTCATCCACCCGAAGTGTTTCTTTTTACCCGGGGGGTAATCGTAGCCCCTTTATGGTGATGTCAGGGCGCTTCTACTTAAGGCTGCGACTATCTGGCTCCAGCGTGTCTTCAAGTATCACTTCCAGGATTCAAGCGCTGAAGTCGTACAGCCTAGACCAAGGCCTCAAGAATCAAGCCAGGGAACTACTATTCAGTGTTTAGGGTGTAGAGTCTTCTTGGACTAAACTCGTAGAGTCCAGGCTTTCTTGTTCTGGCTTGTGGGTATGCAGGTCACATCATGAGTCGGCGATGCGGGCACGAAGTTCTAATGCGTAGGAGTTTCTCAAGGCCTTCAGGGACATTTACTTAGACGCGGACAGACTATGAGAGTCATGGCCTGCTGGATTTCACAGAGCCGCTCTGAGAAGTTCCTGCATTTCAGTCCTTTCCAGGGCTTCATGTGTTGCTTGATGTGTTTCAGACGATGTTCACGGTTTGGGATTGCATGGAAGCATTCCGAGATAGGGTTTGGTTGGCATTCTTGCCATTGTCCCTCTTCCAGGTGCAGTGCAGTGACCGCGGATACTCAGGGGGAGTATTGGGCCGAAGGGTGCAGGGTTACCGATTCAGGCCTGTGAAGGGCCTTCGTTTGAGTGTTCTGCTGCGGAATCGGGGGACTATGCATCCTGAAAGTTAGTTACTTTCGGTGGCTTGTTTGGCTTCAAGCAGTCTTATAATGGCACAGTGCCTGAATCACAGGTGCATGCCTGGTCACAGGGAGAGCCAGCACCCCACTAGCTACAAAATAGGAAGTCTTGCAGAATTCAGGACTTGCAAAATACTTGCAGCGCCTATACAGTATGGAGAAGTTAAACCTAGGACAATCCTGAACCTTCCAGTCTATCTACAGCAGGGAGCCTTGCCAACAAAATCTCAAAATCCGGCATGCAGGCGAGCGCTTCGAACGTTGTGACCTCAGCTTGTGGTTGTCCACCTTGAGATTTATAACCCTCGAGGCACATGGAAATTAGATGGGGGAGGATGATGGGGAGCGTGCTCAGCCATGAAGTATGAGACAGATTCCCTGAGCCTGAAGCTGCAAGGCTTTAACCCCGAAACACTCAACCAGATCAGGCATTGAAGGAATAGAATACAGGGATTTCTGGTTATATTGACGGACTACCAGGATGCATGTCTCCTTGCCCTTGAAGCGCGAATGCCCCAATTTCATTGTGGCTGCAGGAAGTCGCAAGCCAAAAACAACTTGGTCAAGGTGCAACTTTATTCAGCTGTTTGTAAGGGGCTCTAAGGGCTTGCTCCACCCAAGTTCAAAGCGGAAAACCTAAACCCTGAACACTAAATCCGACACCTTAATTTGAAGCAGGCCTTAGACAGGAGTTTCTTGACGGCTCTCTCCCGTCATTGGGGCTTGTTCTGAAGGAGGGTTTGTGAGGAGGAAAACAGAGATCTTTAGCGGAGGCACCAGATCGAAAGGCTTGTGGTACTGTACGCCTGACAGAATGCCGCCAGAGGCCCAACTGGAGTGGAGGGTCAGTGTGTAATAGCACTCTCTTGCTGCTGTGCTGCTAGTCGGCGAAGACGAGTCAACTCTGCTCATGAGCTGCTGTTTCTCTACGTACCACATCAATCACTCAGACTCAGGGACCTTCACCAGTCAAAATTTGATTAGATATTGGGCAATAAGCAGTACGCACGCGGTGTGTTGCGGCCGCCATCCTGGAAGCACTTATCTAGGCAGCAAATCTGGACGGATATCAAGGACGACTTTACTCCCTGCTTATATTGAGTTCGGACCGGCATCCTGATACAATGGACCCCTTGTGCTGGACCTCACGTATACACAAAAGCCAATCCTGCCGCACTTTTTGCCACAATCTCCATATTCAACCCTAAATTCACACCCTCTTCCTGCCTGGCATTACATAATATGATTCCCTTGCGGCTTCACGGCAGACTCTCATACTACTCAAAAGGGTCCATAAAAACCTGCTCTAATGCCTCGATGTTCCTTCTTGCCCCGGGATCCCTGAAAACAGTTAAGAAGCCCAAAACCAAACTGATACTATCGCTGAGCCAGATCACTTAGACAGCACCCTCCAAAAAAAGGAAAGATACGAACTCAAACTTCCCCAGCCCAAACCCCGAAGCCTTAACCCCATCTGCCTAACACTAACACCCTACACACCCGGCAACCTGAAAACCTGAGGATTGCACTTTCGCTTCCTGGGACATTCGCCTCCGGACGCCTCCAGGAGCGTCTATGCCGGCTACAGGCTGCAGCGGCTTGCCCAGGGCCCGGGACTTATGCCAAGTGGTGGAAGATTTAGGGCAGTCGGTTTAGGGTTTACCGAGGCAGGTTCGTGTCTGGGGTTGAAGGGGGGAGTGTAGAGTTTAGGGTCCTAGGGCCCAGAGTTTAGGGTGGAGGTTCAAGCTGTTGCTTCAGCCTTCAAACTCCCAGCAGAGTTTAGTCCTTAAGGTCGGTTTTTATCTAGGGACATAGGGTCAAGGACGGATTTGGGGGATTTGGGCTCGGGCTTGGGGCCAAGAGCATGGGGTTTAGGGATTCATTCCTGAATTCCTTACATGATTGCAAAGTGATCTACCAGCAGCCTTACTTATGCTGATTGCTCAGACCTGCGCGCTTCTCACGTGGCCATATCTGTAGGCAGAAACTGGTTTTCCACAGTGAGGCATGCTGGATGCATGTAATAGAGATTCTGTCCTGGCAGAGTTTCTGCTTTCGACTGGGGCTGCAAAAGGCCGAGTAAGTAGAGTTTCCATCTACCCCGCCGGACAGTCGGAACCTTTTCATGGGCCCAGCCTGCAAGAGGCACCAGCATTAGAGCGTATCCTCAAATCATTGTTCGTGCTCAGCCACCAGCAAAAACGGTTTCTGGAAGTTTTTCCTTTGAAAGGTTGACCGTTTGGGGGTTGGGATGAAGGGGGGCTGTGCCTGAGGTGTGTTTTCTGACAGAACGGCGAGTGCAGGTTCGCTGTTTTCAAACCGCTGGCCTGTAGCGGCTCAGGCAACGACATCTTGTGTTGCCTATGGCCTCATCGAGAACACCTCCTACTATGCAACAGTGCAGGACAGCGTGCGTGCTTCAACTTTGAAAATGTCTATATACGTGACCCCTGCAATCCCAAATTGTTTTGAGTTTAGGCCTGGGCCTCGCACTGTTTTCAATGCCTAGACCTGGCAAGGGTCATGAGGCGCTTGGATGTTCAGGAGTGCTGCTGTGTCCTGAAGACGTGGATAAAAAGAATTCAAGTCTTCGAACACCTGCCAACCCAAACCGCAAAATTGCAAACCCCATAAACCCCCTAAGCCTCGAGCATCCCAAGTCTCTACTGAGACCAGGACCGTCCGGGACCCTTAGCCCTGCTTTTCCTTAGTAGAGTACTGGCTAACTTTGTCAGAGGAAAACCTACAGCTCCTACCTACAGTACAGCCTTTCCTGCATTGGGGACCAGCGCCCAGCCCTACGTTCCTAAGCGTTCAGACGCCCCCCAAACAACCGAACAACCGAACCCTGGGTTGAATCCGGCCGAGCCTTGCGCCTTTTTCTGTTGCCATGAGAAGAGACTATGGGGAAGATGTATTTGTCACAGCGTTTCCTATGTTCTGAAGGTGCAACAAGGGCGGGAACCCCTCAAGTATAAAGTGCAAAGAGCCACATTTGGTGAGGCTAGGTTCATTTGTGCGTCTGGAACGGCAGATACCCAAGTATCCCTCAGCCTAAACCTTCCCTAAGGCCCTAAAGCAATAGCTCTCACGCAGACGATCAAGGGCCCCCTCTCCCTGAACCCTATAACCTTATGTAACTGCAACTGTTAGTGAGGAGTTCTGTGCAGAGCCTTCAGCTGCCTCGCCGGTGGCGGAGAGTGCAGAAGCAGCTACAACATGGAGCGCGATGCCTAGATCCCATGGCTTGCGGGGTTTTTAAGTCTTCCGGACGCTGGGTTTCAAGGTTTCTGGGCCGAAGGGGCAGGGAATGTGCATCGAAAGGATGACCCTGAAAACGGGGATCCTATTTTCTACTAGATGGCGTAGTGTTCGCATGGCAAGAGATATCAGATAGGTCTGCATAGCCTTCCTAGCAGCTCTTTATTATCTGGTTCTCGATATGTCGGGTTAGAATCCGGGTGAGCCTCAATATGATTACTATATAATTTAGCCTCAGAAGTCCTTCGATGGCGGATGTTTCATGTAAAAAGTCGGCATCCGCAAACTCCCCGTGCCCGCGAAACATGTAATGAGGACTAGGAATTTGCAGTGCATTCCCTCGTAAACCTCCTTGCTTGGACTTGCAGATATGACCGGATACATTTGAAGGGCAGACACACTTGACTTTTTTGCTCTAGCCGCAGATGTTGATCGAGTGCTGCGATGTCATCATGCAAGGTGTAGGTTCATGAGTCAAGCAGGTGCTTGGGCCATAGCCAGCGTACGTGTAGACCACGTAAGATTTTAACACGTCCGGTACTCCAGCTCTGCCTGCCCGTTGAGTTCCTGAGCTGGACGGCCGCTGTACAATCTACTCTCAGCTCACTGATGCTGCAGCAGGGTCTGGTGGACTCAGTACTCTACGAGTCTTGCGGGAAGCTGGTAATTGCCCAGAATGCAGTTCTTTAGCCGAATTGTAGGATTGAACTAAGGTTGCTTAGGGTTCTTCTCTGCTGCAATCAGGTGATTTTTGGGCAGATTAGTATGGGCTTGCGACCCACTTATTTTTTGTGGCGTGGCTTGTGAACATGGTGGCTACTTTGAGTTCCCGATATTGCAATAGCATCAGCGGACACTACCGAAGTGAAGCAATGCAAGCTAAGGTGTGCCACCACCAGCCATATCGCTGACGCACCTGAGCTAAGAAGCAGTCCTGGGCGGGTTCAGGGTGTCGGGTGCAAGTCCAGGAATCCAGACCCCCCAAAAGGATGTTCAGACAAAATGGTAAGAGCATGAAACTGCCAGGGCTCATCCGCAGATCCTACTAGTATCCTAGGCTTGGAACCTCATGTACAGCAGGTTTGTTTTCAACATAAGGTAAGGGGTTCGCGTTGACGAGTTGGCTCCACGCTTGCCTTGCACGTAATGAGCTTTCAGGGCTTCAAGGCCTTCAGAGCAAGCAACATATGTCAGAGTTGAGGTTAGACCGTCACGTTTTGGTTGCCTGGTACAGCCAGGTGTGCTTCCTGTAGGAGATTGAGATTGCCCAGGACCTTCTACGACCGCTTTAGGTCACCCGGAAGCTGTGACCCTGAACTCAAGGTCTACATTCGCGCTCATCGGTACTAAGGAAAGAAGACAAGCCCTAAAAGACGCGAACATTACAAACCCTAACCCCTTAAACCGTTAAAGCAGGAAGAACGCACGCTACGGGCCCTCAACCCTCGGCCCCTTACCCTGAACCCCAAAACACCATCTAGCCTAGACCCGAACCCCCACCCTCAAATCCTAATTTCGACCAAAAGGAAAACTCAGCACCGAGGCTACCCATCGCCAACTCTGTCGTCGAGAGCCGCCCGGCAGAGTGACTTGGCAGCAGGTCGGGATAAGGGTGTTTACAAATGGAAAGCGGGATTATAGGGAGAATATGGGGCTTCAAGTGCAATGACCCTATGCTTAGGCTGCCAGCCTCCATGTTGACTGTTGGCCCTCCAAGGCTGTACATAGCATGCCAGCTCTCTATACGTTTGCTGCACTGGCCTTCTCGAAGCCATGGAGTCTTGGATTGCTCCCGCAAGGTTCACTCTCATGTTTGATGTGGACGTGGAGTTGCCACAGTCAGGCGGTCCGTAATGTGCCCGGTTTTGTGGGATATCGCCGTGTAAGTCACACTAGAGTTGGGAGATTCTCCAACAATCGTAGAATTCCCAGATATGCCGCTGGCGTTCCTTTCTGTCACTTACGTGTCTGCCAAAACAAGAGGGTCGGTCCAGTTACCGATATGAGATAGCCTTTTGTTTAAGTTTCTTGGTGGGTGCACATAGGATTCTTTGAGATGCTTGCGTGAGTAAATTGGGCGTGTCCTTTCGGGGGGACCATGAGTAAGATTTAGACCTTCTATGGCATGTATGCACATAAATACGCATGCTATGGACCCAAAAGGTTCCTTGATGTACTGCCGGGCCCAAGTTTTTACCACGCATAGGCGCAAGGTATAGCATGGACATCTACACGTACTTGCGCAAGGAAGCACAGGCATCATTCGTACCCAAAGTAACATGCAACCTGTCCATCCCCCCTTTCAGTGGACGGCAGGCTTTTTGGGCGGTTGTTAGGTTCCATGTCAGTGCCGGGCAGGGTAAGCCCTAAACCCTCCCTGCATGCTCTCCTGTACGGTATGCCCTCCATGAAGTGCGGGCTTTTTTGGGGTTTCCATGATATTTACGGGCGTTGGCCATTTTGGCAGGACGGGCTTCAGGAAGCATCTCCTGATTTCTCGGACCGCTTTAACAGTAAGAGTAGGTAATAGTCATCAAAATAATCAGGCATGGTTGCCGTCGTAATAATGAAACGTACCAGTGAACATAGTGTCTGAAGATATATTAGTCGGAAAAGGGAAGAACGGTACTCTGGCAAACACTTCGTTTTTGGCTACTTGACTACTTGGGATTGATTACCATTTTGCGGGGTTCAAGCTTTTGCAGTGTGGGAGCTTCTCGGCACACATCCTCTACAATCCCTGATTCAGGTGGACCCCGGTAATCCCCATGGATCCCCGGTATGAGGCAATTGCCACGGTTGAGAGCTCCTTTTGCGGTTGGCCATGATGTCTACCACCGCAGCCAGGCACAGCGTCTAGGCAGCAGTCGACAGTGTCGACTGCCGAAAGCGACGACAGTTTCAGTGCAGGTAGCTGGTTTGTAAATGTCGCGGTTCCGTGCTCCTGAGCACCATATGCCTAGTATAAACCCCGACGAACACGTTCGACTATCTTCGTCCTCATGAAGCCCATGACCCTAAGGCCTGTATGAATTGATATGCTTGTACAGATAGACCCTGAACCACAAATTTCCACTTAGGAGTTAGCTTTTCCCGCCTCGCTAGCCATGAAGAAAGCCCTCTTGGCAACGGTTCGACCGGGTCGAAGCTCCGAGTTTGACGCTTTGGCGGCTGAAGCACATGGAGGCAGCAACGTCCCTTTGGAAATCCATCCTGCGGGAACCTGAGGAGTTGGTTACAGGTTTTAGTGTAGGACACTGGGATGCGCTGCTTTGAACGAGTTACTGCCGGGGTACTGCGGGATGATCATGGCTAACCCCGGACAGGAACCTCCCCATAATTGGTGTGCGTGGGATCTACCCTGCTAGCCGGGCTGCCGCTGCAATCTAAAGTTCTATACGGTTGGTGGATTGGTGGACACATAGTCTTTGTTCCTCCGCCAGCCCAAGGCTAATTTGACAACGCCAAACCTTCTGCTACACCGTGAGACATGCAGACACGCCCTGAGCTAGGCGATAAGAAGAAGCTCGTCGCGCAGCTTGTGGACCTCAGTCGGACACTTTGTGTTCGAAAGTGCTCCCAGAAGGACTCCGCACCTCGGGCTAATGCGGCTAATTAATCTGCTCCAACATTAATGAAACATCTTCATCATTTCTGTGGAGCGTGAATTAAGCCGCAGGCTGATTGCGCTTCCAGCTTGGTCTGGGATTCGAAGCTCTGGGGAAAGTTTTGTAGGTGCGGAAGGTTGAATGGTCAGGAAGATAGGGCCCTTAACTTTCCAGATTGTACGCCAAAGCCCGGCATGAATTGTTTAGGTCCCTTTCATTACTTGAGTCCGTGGCAGCTTCAAAGCCCCCAGCCATACGCCTTGAGGAACCGCACCTCCACCCCTAACATTTTCAGCCTCCTATAGCCTACAGCTTCGAGAAAAATCCAGAAATCTTCATACCCTATTCAAGCATGCTGGTCGCCATATACAAGTCCAATTTTAGTGCGTAGTCTGCTGCAAAAACTGATGATTACCACAAGAACGCCGACAAAGTCAAATTATTCAGTCATAGGGCCTAAATGAACATAACGTTCCTTCTCCAGGTAAAGTGCGGCCATGCGCGGTCAATCCTGTGCAAGGGCCGCGTTGGTTATGGTATGGCTCTCTTCGTGTTCCTCGGATCATGCCCACATCAACGTGAAAGGCATTTGCAATGTGTGCCTTTCCGAAACCATCTGAGGCCTGCTCTAATCATGTAGACCCAATCTCAGAGACCCTGGCCACGTTTGTCTCAAGCTCCCGGCTTGCATATCCACAATCTGTGTGTCGAACGCAGACAAACTCCATGAACGACAGTAAGCTAGCTTTGGATAGGGTGACATGTACGACCATGAGGTAGTCTACAGGTACCACGAACCCACGCAGTGCCTCGTTTTGAGTCTGCTCCCAGTTCCTTGCGCCATCTACAGCCTTGGGGAGCCCGCGAACTATAGGTATGGAATTGAATTCTCAGAATCGTCTTTTGGCAATCATGTAGGAACCCTTTACAGCTAGATCCCTCGTCTAGTCCATCAATACACCAGACCCCCCTCCTGCTTCACAAGCTCTGCAAAGGTTCTCCTATGACCAGCGGATTCCCAACGCACAGTGGGATGAGCACACCGCCATGCGCCAAGTCTTTGGATAGCACCAGGGTCATGGCAGAGATGCTAATCCCGAGGGCTTAACAAGTACAGGAAGATACCTGACGTTGCTGCCTGCCTGAGTCCAGCATCAAAAGCCAGCCTCGGAATTCACTTGGTAGTCCTAAGACACTGTTGCTGCTTCAAGCTTGGGACCTAATGCGCCAGGCAGTGCCACTTTCTGTGCTTGGGGCAACAGGGAGAAGATGGTCGCGATAAAGATGTTGGGTTTATCGCGAAAGCACCTGCGCAGCAGCCTCCCCCAAAGATCGTTAAACAAAGTCCCCTGACCCTAATACAGGCGCTCAGATATGGACTAAAATTGCATCCCCGCACCTTTGCCCGAAATGCTTTAGTCAGAGCAGAACATCATTCGACTCGTCAGCCAGAAGCTATGAACCCTTGCGATTTCACAGGTCCTCTGCCGCGCGCTGACCGTGATCATCCCGCTCCCAGATGGGCTTCTGGGAGCCGAGGAGACGCGATAAAAGGGATCGCGCAGGGTACAACTAAGTATGTCAGGATTCATTTGTTTTGGGGGTGGCTGGGGCTTTGGCGGGGTAGGATTTAGGACAGTTGGGGCTTAGGGACTTCAGCAGGTGGTTTTGGGGCTTGTTGACGGTGATGTTGCATGTTCTGGAGATTAGATATGCTTGGGAGGTCTGGGGAATCTACAACTTGGGCCTTCATACTACCTGGGTCCTCTGAACAACCAGGCTCTGACAGGGGTGTCCACTTGCACAGGGTGCCCCGCTACACCTTGTGGAACGGGCTTCGTTGCGAGAGCATTTTGGTGCAGAGTCGTCAGAGGTTTTAAATGCCGGGTGTTCGCGGGGGGGACAGGACGGGACTCTGGCTTTGAAAGCTATCCAGCTGCGACTAGCTATGGGCGAATAGTAGCGGATGTAGATGCTAGTCGAGTAGAGGCCATATGATAAGGGTACCTTAGAGCCCTGAGCAACACAAGCCTGCAAGTTCATGTGAACCCTTGGGTCTTCAGGGGCAGGGCCAGAGCCTTTTTGCATGGAGCACAAAATGTGATTCTGTCGAAGAAGCATATACGGGCTCCAAGAAATTTAGAAACCTCTTCTGGAAGTTTCTCGAAACTGCCCATAATGGAGACCTCTGTGATCTCTTCGTAATCCCCAGAGATGGTACGTAAGGGTAGCGGCAATGGCCCTCGCTGCCACAATTCTGCAGTAGCAGCCTTGGTCACCTTCGACGCAGGCGAATCGATGATTTCCTACATAGTCCTTTGGCACCTTGACGCAATTGCTGGCTAGCGTCTTCCCGGCCAGCTGGCAGTAGAATTGCCCAATTCTAGCATTGCAGCAGCGCAAGTAAACCTCACACTCGAGCATCTGGGGCCTTGGCATAGGAGTTGGCCCTGGTTCTTTCAGGTCTTCTTCCAGAAATCTGAAAACCTTCTAGATCATGGTAAGAAGACAGCCACATTTCATGGAAGGATGGCACCACTTTGGACATTGGGATTCTTGAGGCCGCGCTACGGCCTGAGGCCAGCAAACATTGGATCACTGCTATATGGGGCTCAGGGTTCAGGGTCTGGGGGTGGAGTCTTAGGCTTTATAGGGTTCAAGGGGTAAGGTTAATAGCCTTCAAGGCTGTCGGCTTAAAAGTGTAGGGTCTGTCTTGTATAGCTTTGCAGGGATTCGGGCCCAGGATTTTCAATGTTTAAGTTGGAGGGGGGTGTTTGAAGCGTGCAATGTTTCTTTGTTGTGGGTTCGTGAGTTTCTGTTTTTTTGCTTGTTTTTTGGGTGGGTGGGGTTTAGTTATGTGGTGCATGTAGCGGTCTTCTACAGTAACTTTAGTTCTTAAGCGTTTGTGCCGCTACGTGTCGGGGTCCCACTGTACTGCGGTCCTCCTGATTGAGGACTACATCATGGTTCTCAGCTTAAATGCTTACCTAACCCCCCAGACCCAACAACTCTGAGAGCCTTAGGTGTTAGTCTTCACGCACTACACCCTTCAACCTTAAGGCCCTTAATCTTTGTGGCATACGCAATCGTTTGAAGTTGGGCGGGGGGCGTCTTCAGATTCCATGGCCATGGCCTTTCGAAAGCAAGGACCAGTTGAGCGCCATTGCTCCATGGTGGTCAGTCCGGGCCCATGGGCTGGCGCCCATAATTTTTTCAGCCGTTATTTAGGTGCGGACCCCTGTGCGGATTTGGGAAGGCTTCACCATTAACGTGTGAGACTGCGTGCTGCTTTTTCATGCCGGCGCTTGTCTGTCAGCTGCCTTTGCAGAGAGAGGGTGGGAGTTCAGTGCTCTCCTTGCGTTTGGTTTTGCCCTTTGCAGCGGCATTGTTGAGGCGTGTGGTTGCAGTGTCCCGTTTTCTGCCCATGTGGAAGTGACAGCCAGTGGAACGCATGCTCGAGATGCTGCGCTTGGCTGCCGAGCGTGCTTGTTGAACATCGTGCTCCCGAGAGGGAAGTGGTCGTCAAATGTTGCCAAGTTTGGAGAGGATGTAGTGCAAGGCAGGTGAGAAGTTTTCGTTGCTCTGTTCTAGCGCCTCTAAGAATAGCAGGGCTTGCCCATTGACATGCGATCCTGGGCATCCGGCGAGGCGAACTGAACGAGTGTTCGGCCATGTGTGACTGAGCTTTTATCTTCTGATTTGAAACTGCAAAAGGCATTAACACTTGGCAAGACTGAAATTCTGAAGCCACCCGCCCGCTGCCATGAGCCGCGCAGGCCACAACCCCAGTGGAGATTGCTGACGCTTGGAGACGAAGGTTGAAGTTGGGCCTGAGCTTAGGCGAGGTGCGGGTTTGAACGGTTAGGCTTTTCACGGCGCAGGGTCTGGGGCCAAGTAAGGGGCCGCAGGTTAGTTGGGGCTTAGGGTTGATATAGAGTCCTGGTGCGCGTACGACTCGAGGAGTAGTCGCACAAGAGTGCAATGTAGGACTTTTCCTAAAGTGCTTGTTTTCCTTTCGTGCGATTTGACGAAGCATGTTTCTCCACGCAACTGCAGCTAAGGATTCAAAGCCCTGATGCCTGAACTCTTGAAATCTTAAACCAAGAGCCTTGCAAACCTACACCTGAAATCTTCACCCCTAGGCCTCCAAATTCAAACAACCATAAACTTCGTGGCTTTGCCAAGGAATGCATGCCGAAATTCTGGGAGGCGGAAGCTTCGCTTCTCAAAGACATGGAGGCAGCATTTGGACGCCCGGATGTGAAAGAATGGGCTTTGGGGATCCAGGTTCTTTTTCTAATGGATAGAAACATGCAAGATGCGCTGCCTGAGATGCTTGTACCCCATGGCCCCAAAAGTTAGAACAGCTTGGGAACTGGGGAATCTTGAATATCAGCAACAGTTGGAGCTCAGCTGGTGCATTCGTTAATGAAATGTCAATCTAGGCGGCTCAATTTTGGTTACTTGTGATCCTCGATCTCCCCTAACTTCAAGTTCCTGAGCGCTTTCTTTGTGGTCTTCAAGCCTCTCCAACACTTCCAAATGCCGGAACCCCCAAACACGTTGCACTCAGAACTGATGCTGACAGGCTTGATTGACATAGAACTTCACGAGTCGTAATACCGTATTTCAAGCGGGTGGTTTAAGTCGTAAAGCCCAGACCCAACAACCTCCGGAAGCCAAAGCACAAGACTCTCGGATGCTCAACCGAAGGGAAGGATCCCAACGTCGTGGGTGTGGTGGCTGCAATGGAGAAGGCGGGGCGATGTTAATCCTGAAGGGTTTTGGATGTGAGGCTGAGTAGAAGTGAAAGGGTTGCAGAATTCGTAGGGTTCGCTCCGAATTCCAGAGTTTTTCATTGTGATTTTTGGCGTCTATGGGCATTAGATAGGGTATATATGGGATTAAAGAACCATCAAGACATCTGGGATTGGCGCGCCAAAGCCTGATGCCAGCGTACTGTGCAAATTGCAAAGAGATTGCGCATCATCCCGAAGCTAGTGTATGCGGCGTTGCCAACAGACACCCATTTCGCTGCATATATGTCCTGCAACAATGGACAGAGCTGGTCGAAATGTTGGCCCTTCCGCTGTTGAGATGTAACGGCCTGTCAGTTTGTGGGTTGGAAGACTTTTTGTGGAATGGGTACTCACAATTACATAGAAGCTTAGTCATTCACATCATGGGTCATTTTGCGGTTCTTTGGTCCCTACATTGCTTGAGCATTATGACCTGCAGCCGGCACACCTACGAAATTTGTAGCTGGCCAGGGGTTGTTATGGCATGATTTCTCGAAGCCGCAGACCGCGGAGGGGGTTCTATGATGAGGGTCATCAACATAAACGCTTGTTTTCGGAATCTGCTATGTGGGAACGCCTCAAGTTTATAGGCCTCTTGGGAAGGCCATGGCATGGCAGCTTGGCCCCACGCTCAAAGGATTAACTTCCACTGTGGCTGTGTTTTTTCTTTGCATGCCCTCTGTCCTCCATGCTGTAGACTGTAGGCTCGCTTGGAGTCCCTTCCAATGCCACTGCACCCTCTCAACCTTCTCTCCAGAAACCTAAGCTGTGCCTTGAGGGAGGCAGGCTTTGAGAGTCCAAATGCGGAAGCCTCTAACACTGAAGCCTTACATCCCAACCATTGTGCCTTCTACTTGTTCTTGTGACAGGCTCATAGGGGCTGTGCGAACGATTGCCCTGTGATGCATGGCTGAGGTAGATGGCTCTCTGGGCACTCTCCATCCCGCGAGAGAGCCATGCTGAGAACTTCAGGTTGTGGTGGTGACTATAATAGAGGGTACCTCTTTCCTGAAAACGACGTTCACAAGTCCAGAGGTTCGAGAGATTCTTTGCATGCAAACTTGCTGTCAGAGTCAAGCCTACAGGTCAACATTGAGTTGTTGACCCGCCACTCAGACCTTAGCCACCTACAAAGCATTTTTGAAAGTCAAGCATAAAAGCCAACAGCTGAACCTTTCTGAAATACCCTGGCTGCTCCAAACGGTCATCCAAAGCCATCAAGTTCACTGGCTGAGATTTCCACGGCGAAGTCTTGAGTTGTTCAATTTCTGTTCTTCACACCCTCGCCAGTCCCTGAAATCCTAGCCCCACATCAAAGGACCCACAGACACTGCAGCCGTTGCCGGACGCCGCGCCGCTGCTGTCCTCTAAGCCCTTCAGCCCAACAGAATAGGTTATAATGCTGGCATTATCTTGTAGCCCCAAGATGAGGCTAAGATCAGCTTCTCGTTTAGGAGCATAATATTAGATGCCGCTGGCGTAAGTCGCGCATGCTGCCACAGAGTTCTCGGTCCATTTCTGCGCCTCTAAATCATGAGGAGCGCATGATTTTTTTATACACCCTAGCTCAGCTGCCCATTTCTGAACGCATGCAGTCAGTGCGTCAGCTTAAGACTTGCGTATCTTTTTTGTGTGAGCTGTTGTTTAAAGACTGGTTCAGTTTAGGCATCCATGCAGGTGTTGCTCACTTTGCACCAAAAGCTTCAGTGCGCAAGGCGCCTCGTCTTACTGTCACCCATAATTTGTTGACAAGTTCTGGTGCACGCGCTTGAGGGAAATTCAGTCGGGCTGATGGGTGCCGCTCTTATCGCTGGGGCACCTTTGCCTAGTTCAATGAGAAGAAGGCACTGGGCAGAATCGTCTTAAAGATAGGTACCTGTTTCGAGAATCGTTGAAATGAGAAGGATTCCCAGAAGAACCCTCAATATTTGGCACCTTGAGCTCCGACATCCAGGTCGGTTGGGTGGAGCCCTGTCCTCGCCAAGCACCGGAAGATGCGCCTGGCTCTGCTTTCAGCGACAGCAGTAGTTGTAAAGTAGAAGTCGCGCATACGACTGAGGCACCAAAAAACGAAGCCCTCCCCAAAATGAAGCTTTTGGCCTTTTGCTACTTTCACAGCGATATGTTATGTGTCGTTTGTCACTCTGTTTAGTGTTGCCCACCGCTACAGCACATTGGGGGACCAGAACAACGGGAAGGGGCATCCTGGATAATTAAGGCTCCCACCCACGCAAAGATAAGTGCAGCATTATGATTATCGCACTCTGTATCAGGGGATCTGTGAGGCACCACACTCAACCAGGTTACCAGAGCGGCTTCCAGGTTGCGTGCTTTTGGTACAAAGCCGCGATTGCTGCACATCGACGATGAGTCAATAAGGGTCTTGGCACCATAGTGGCTCAGAGATATGGAGCTATGGACCTTAAGGATTCTCTAGTGTTACAGCAGTCTTCCGGGGATCCTTAGTGCAGCAACGCCTTTGAGAGATTAGACACCAGATTCACCTACATCAGCCTCTGAACCCGTGTCCCCGAAAACCCCAAATCCCCAGGCCCTATACCCTCAACCCTATAGAAACCTTCCTATACACCCTACTACACCTGTCTCAGCGCTGAAGCTAGCAAGCTCAGAGGTTCCTGGAGCAGCATCCTCGGTTCCGACTGCCTGACGGCGCCACCTCCGCTGTGGTCGAGGTTGTGGCACCCGAGTGCCAGGCTTGCAGGGCTGGAGTGCGGACGGGTTTAGGGATAGGGGGTTGGGGATTTGAGGGATTTAGGGGGTTGGCGGGGTTCAGAGGGGTCGTCTGGGTGGTTAGGGTTTAGAGGTTGTGCAGTGGGCGGGTAATTTCTTGCATATGTATTTATATATGTATACATATGTATGTATGTGTATGCATAAACGCAAATATCTATCCTCGGGATCCCGAGGGTGCTCCTTTTCCGAAACAGGGTTCTCAATGAGTCCTGAGTTTGGAACGCAGACAGGGTCATTTTTTGGAAGCACTCATTTCCCGAATCAATTCTTACGAGCTTCAACATGCAGGCATAGTTGGCATGGAGAACGCAACTTTTGGCTCCCTTGTGTTCCGCAAGTTGTACTCGGAACAGCCGGTGTGAGCATAACACCTTCAGGGATGGTTCTCCTAAGAGTTCCTCTTAGGAAGCCGCGTGGCGTGCCGTTTGCACACTCGTTTCAGACGCACTTGCGAACTGTTCGCTCTCACCTTGCAACATCTAAAGCTCTGTAAGCCCTACTCCCTGCGTCCCTGCGGGCTCAAACCCAAAACCCTGTACATCCTTGAGTCCTTGATTGCACAACCCTCGACCCGGAATCGCGCAAGCTGCAGGTGTGTGTGCCCTACAGCTACGAGGCGCCGGCAATTACATTGCCCATGCATCCCAAACCTTCAAGTCAGTACTGCCCTTCATAGGTGTGGCTAGGGTTCCAGCAAAGGCATTACAAGATCAATGATATCGTTTGCGCTTCCTACGCAACTAGCTACTTGTACTGTGAGCGGTTGCCACCAAAGAATACATGGTCTGGGTGGTTGAATTGGCAGCTGCGTACATGCCTTTCCTAACTCGCAGTATCCAAGCATTTCTTCAGAACAGGTTGGCGGAGGATCCAAGTTGTAGCCTTGCACCAGAATTTGGCCCATAGGCCTACACAGTCTCTCAAGCCATGAACCCTCAGCATCGCCTGTCATATTCGCAGCTGTTGTTTCAGCCGCTTGTTCAATTCGCGCGAGAAGTAGCCGTATCTGAGTGGAGGTCGTAGCTCTCAGGCTAGCTTCTGACAGACACTCTCCCCAAGGTTCCGTGTAGCTTCGACATATCAAAACATGGCGCCCCAAAGGCCCCAAAGCACCTACGAACAGAAACATAGACGGGGTCCGACTATACAGCAATTCTACTTGGAACCCTTGCCCCCCGCCCAACGCCAAAAAGGAATCTCGAATTGTCTGGAACCAAAACAAACGAAAACCATAGTTGCTTGAATGGCGGCAGCAGCATGTCAAACTTTGAACCCTGCAGGGCTTCCGTCTCCTGGCGATGAGCCGGCCGTTTTGCCGCAAAGCATGCCCTCTCAGATACACAGGTCAGGAGAGATCCTCACTAAACCTTGGTTACATTGCTTGTTATTTCCGAACCCTTGCATTGGCGCTACCCCAAATAAGTCTTTCTCACAATATTGTTGACATGTGTTCCTCAACAGGTAAATGGGGACCACCAGAATCCCTGAAAGCCGCCATGTATCCTGAGAAGGTCAAGCTTCGTCAGCTTAGGCATGGTCGGTGGCTGACTGAAGAGGAATTGGACATCATGGGTGCATCCCTGGGGATGGCAAGGCCGAGCAGGGGAGGTCTACAGGGATGTGCTTGGAGTTTCTTTCGCGAGTTGCCATTTTGGAAAAGGACTTCGGAAGATTTCTCTAACGCGGCTGACTGAGCTTCCTCCGACGAAATCCAATGCCCGAAAGGGTTTGGCTTCTAGTCCATGCTCGGAGTTTAGAAAATGTGGATCGTTTGTAGGATTCCTTCAAACGGGGACGGCTTTGCTTTCGGAAGTATCCAGGCATGGGCGCCTCTCGACTGAGTATGGCGGTGGGACCCGCTTGCAAGCTCTCAGAACTCTTGAGCTACCCCTGGAGTATGTGGCCTAGGCTATCCGTATCGAGACGAGTCTTCGTGCAGTACCCTTCTTCCTGTTATACTGCTTAGGTTTCATTACCACTGTCGTTTGCTTCTGCGTAGGCACCAGAATTCTGCCAGCTGGATGGGAAACAGCTTCAGCTATAACCAGGTAACCCCCAAACCCTGCCGACGGCTACTCTTGCATTGACGCTTCGTAGTATACTGAACTGGGGAGATCTTGCATTGGCGCTTCGTAGTATACTGAACTGGAGAGTTTAGCGTTGTCACCTTGTCTTGGAGATGGTGGTTCCAAGCAAGATCAGAAGTAGGACAGCTAATGAGCACCCCTCAACCACTGATAGTAATTAAATGCGGTCCCTGCATATTTCTTTGCAAGATTCTATGATAAGTCAAGGGTAATTACGCTGACAGTTTAAATAGACGCGGGGACTAATCTACAAGCTTCTGTCTTCAACAACTCTTCTCCGGACGTTGAAACACCTGACAGGCCCAAGTCTTATCCTTTGGAGCACTTCCTGACAGGCACGGGGTTTGCAACGTTCAGGGCCGAGGGTCCAGCGGTTGTGCAGCATCGCATTGGGCAGCTAAGGGGCGGACGCAGAAAGAGTTGAGGGGCGGGGGGAAAAACAAGAAATGCTGTGCCAGTAGATTCCTCAATCCTTCCTTAATTCATTGTTGTGCCCCTACAGTCTACAGTTGTGCGCAAGCTGTCACCCATTCTCCACTGGCAAAGCGTGCTAAGCTGGATGATGAGATTTCTGTGATCAAAATTACGGCCTTCTTGGGCTCAGAACCATGCTGTGTAAAACGTACTTGTCCATGTTGCTACAAAAAGTGAATTGAACAAGTCTGCGCGGCAAAGATACGTAACCCTCAACACAACTAGAGCTATCAGAGATTCAGAGTTGGCGTTCAGCATCGGAGAATTTTACGATGGATGAGGCGGGGGCTGGCGTACGGGGCTGTGGAACTCCGTGCTTCCCTCGAGATGTGAGACCTGGTAGTGCCAGAATGACTTCCTGCATGAGACCCTCATCGCTTGGCAGGGGGCTCAAGGATCCAATGTCATATAAGTCCCGTAGACTACAGAATATTCCTTCATGCTGACTCGCTGATTGAAGCTGGTTCCTCGTGCGACAGACTCGCGCATCGCTCTTTGCCGCGCACAGGCTAGCCCGCCAAACTGAAATCTGCTCCCAGTTCCTAAGCGTCCGAAAATTAAGAACACCCATTCAGGTTCATTCTTGGTATCGGGTAGGTGTTTGCCTGCAAACATTTTTTGTCAGGTTTTCTTTTAGGAACTGGTGAGGATCAATGTGGAGTGTGGGTTCGGCAAGACCATAAGTCAAGGTCCCATCCCACATCTACCCGCATGCCCAAAGGGACCCCATGTACTGCTCCTAGCCCCGTGGAGCACGAAGAAGTAGACCCCTTGGCATCTTGTTGAGGCGGTGGCTATGCCCATGCCGACGGCCCAGTGACAGTGGCGGATGTTCTTGCAAAAGCACAGTCATACGCTGCTCGGCACACAAGACGCTAAGGATTCCCAGATTTACGGTTCTTTATGGGCGACGAAGGTTGCACAGGGGAGAAGGTTCACTCCGTGCCCTTATTGATGTTATGCCTTTCAACCCACGCCCAGCAGGCTTGTAGCGGAAGCTGCGTCACTTTAGCTCGATACGCTGCTGGATGGCTTGAAAAGCTTTGTCACCGGCGCCCTCCTATGCATAATGTAGGCATATTCTCCCATGTGATCCTTTCATTAATTCGCAGGGTCCCCGAAGCTCTCCCCCTCATGGCCCAGGCTAGTATGGGAACCTGCCCAGGAATTCTTGGACTTTGGAAACAAGTCTGCTGATGGAAGCCCCGACCGCGCACCACTACAATCCCCTTGTTGGCTTCCTTGATTACCGAACCGGGACTCATGCACTTTTCCGATTGTGTGCATCGCGTTGTGCTAAATTTATGGTGCATTGGAGACATACGCACCTTCCCTCCCAGGTGATGTCGACGGTGCCTGGAGAGCTTCAGGACTTGGGGTTTTGAACGTCATGCTAAGATAGCTGCTGCTCGCCCTACAAGAAGTAGCTCTTGTACTAGTAGTATTGCATCTGTTTTCTGACTTTAATGGTGTACAGAGCGTATGCTTCATAGGGGCATAGAGGTGCATGCGTACATGCATGTGTGCATGTGTATGTATGTGCATGCGGGGACTGCAGAAGGCCGGCACCAACGAAGTCATGTCTGCTGTCCCGCGATATCAGCTTGGGGAGCCAAGTTGACGAACCTGGTTATTTGGTGAATTATTCGGTATGATTCTCGCTGTGCATTGATGACACGAGTACCCTGCTGGACGCTGTGCATGGTTCTATCCTGTATTGTATTGGCAAAGCTATCCCGTTTGGGTCGCAGAAGCCTCAGATGGAACCTTGGATTTTGTAGCCGTCTAAGTGCAACGTTTTTGGGGTTGCTTGGGGAAATGCAGATGCCAGCGGCATTGAGAATTGTACAAACAAGATCAAGTATGTGAGCACGTTCAATGAGTTGCACATTCTGCATTTGATCGTCTTTGGAGCGCTTGAGGAGCTGCCAAAGTTGCAATTCACAAGATATGCCTTTTCCAGAAGGTAAAAAAATTTGCCCGGAGTGAAGAACCAGCAGATTGCTGTCATGTGCTTTAATTTAAGCAGGACGTGCGAATGCCTCAACTTGCAGCACGCGTGGCATTCTAGAAGCTAGAGGTTTTGTCATTTGCAGTTTGTGGGGTTTCATCGCTTCTGGGAATGCGCGGGTCGGGGTCACCAACCCTGTGCTCGTTGTGTTTTTCAACCCTCACATCTTCGTTGCATGTCAAAAGTGCCAACAGTCACGGAACTGTCATCGTCTTTGGCCCCTCAAGTTTACATGTCAAAAGTACCAACAGTCGAGGGATCAGGCCGGTCTTGGTCGCCATCTTCGTAACTGTCATTCTCCTTGGGCTCCCATATCTTCTTTGCGTGTGCAAGGTGTCAGCAGTCACCGAGATCAGGCAAGTCGTGGTCGTCGTCCTGAGTAAGTGTCATTGGTTTTGAGCTCTCGCATTTTTTCTTGTGTCAGAAGTGTCAACATCAGGCGGGTCGGGGTCGCCATCCTTGGAAGTGTCATCATTTTTGAGTTCTCACATCTTCTTTGCGTCTCAAAATTACCAACACTAACAGAGATGAGTTTGCCCCCCCCCCCGCCCCAGAGGGAGTCGAGCCGCACTTACAAGGAGAAAAAGCGGGTTAGCCACGCTGAGGAGAAAACTATCCGCCCGGTACATGCCCTTTATTGCCTTGACTCGTCAAGTTATTTCTAGCTAACAGTTGCTCGGCTTTGTTCCTAACGGTCCTCTGAGCCCTTATATTGAGAAAACTGTGAGTCCCGACATCCACAAACTCCATATAATCCCTGAAATCCCTAAAGCCTAGCCTGAGACCTTAAACCCTCAACGTTACACCGAATTCGTACACTTTCGACTGAAATCGAGAGGAAGGCTGGGTCATCGTGCTGAAAAACGGCTTGCGCCTAAAGGTCCACACGGAGGCTGCAGGGTTATCTTCGCTCTCATGGAGGGTCTTAGTGTTCAGAAGATGCAGGTTTTTAGGGACTAGGCTCTCGGGTGTAGGGGTGCAGGATTTGTCGGGCTTTAGCTTTTAGAGGTATTAGGGTTTCAGGCCTGAATCACGGCAGCCGCCCCAAGTGCTTAGACCAGCGCTGCACTGCGGCGGAGGCAATCTTGCACAACTTCATGTGGTGACCAGGATTATATAAGCCGTGTTAGATTCCCTGTGTTCACCGCACGGACAAAAATTGTGGGACTCATATTATGCCAAGATTGTACTGAGCCGTCTAGGAGGCTACAGCCACACTGCCACACAGCCACTTAGGCTTGGACTGAACGAAAGACTGCAAGGAGTTTGCTTTGCCCATATCATGGTCAAGAAGCGTAGACCGCTTTCTTGTTTTGCGTTGTCATTGCATCCGCTTGCAGTGCAGTAGGCCTAAGCCTTAAATCCTGTATTTACATAGAACCCCCTGTGGGATCACACAGGCCTGGAACATCATCCACGGATGGTGGAGCAATCGTATCCTGGAATCTACTGTTGTGGCTCCAGTTTAGGCTTCAGGCTTCGGGATCCCGGGACCTATCAATGTTGCTCGCACTTGACAACAAGCCTTTGAACCTTCAGCCCAAACGCTCAATTAAAAGCCCCAAGCCTCCGAACCTTACGCCCTATAAACCATAAGACCTTAATTCTGGACTCTCGAACCTAAACCGTCATGTCCTGCGAGCGGGCTACGCAACGGGTCGTGTTTCATCCGTAGCTCTGTTCTAGAAGAAAGAGGTACATGCCCCAATTGGGTCATGTTTTCCTGAACTTACAGGGCTGGCAGGTCGAAATTGTAGGTTTGCTTGGGAGTCTGGAGGCCAAACAAATGCAAAGTCTCAAAAATAAAAAAGATCGGCGTTTGCACAACACTGACAACACCCAGCCTAAACCCAACGCACTTGAACCTTCACCTTAACAGTAATTTCTATCCAACAGGCACCTTGTTTGCCACCACATGTGCTAGTCCTCATTGTAGGGACTCCCTAAAGGGACTCCTAGTCTTCCAAGCCCGGCAAATCATGAGTCAAGGCATCTCCCCGCAGACGCTTGCGCCTTTGCTGTACGATCCGCGGATCAAACACTTGCCCTTCGACGCGCCTCGGTGTGGGAAAGGTCAAGCAAGGCTTGTGCTCTACCCTTTTCTTGTCGGGTCCTACATTGTGGAACAAGAAGAGGAGCGAGGGTGCGAGTCTCTGGGTGGAGCGAAATGCAAGTAATTGTCCACTATAGGAGGCCCTACGTATACCCCTCAGCATTAGATTTCCTATCTTAGGAATTTCGCAAGGTGATTCGCATTTTGAGCCCCCCCTGAAATTGGATACACACAAAGCAATTGTCTCAACGGGAACCAACATGTGTTCCAAAGCTTGTGCCCCGAAGGGAGCATCTTTCCTTGGCAGAACTTGCAGACCCCAAAGAATGGCCGGCCTGATAAAGATGCTAAGAACATGGGATATGGGAAGCAGAAGAGAATTTCAGCTAGCCAGCTTGCAGCCACCACCAAGATATGGCTTGTTTTGAGAAAAGCCAAGGCTGCTTGAAGCGAGACCCCAAGCCAACTCTAGACTCTAGATCTCATCCATTATACATGGAAAGATTACGATTGGGCCAGTGAATTCAGTCACCTATCACAAGGGTCCCCCCCAAAAGACGAATACTTTCGACTTCAGGTCATCCACAATTGCCTTTGCGGTCCGCACCTGGTCCGCTATGTGAGGTACTCCCCTCCCTCGAGTTGTAGATGTTATAGACACCCGCCCGCCCCACCTTTCACAACACATCTTCCCAATACAGTATCATCATGTAATGGAGGAATTTTATTCTCGGAGGAAGGTGAATTTCAAGTTCTGTGGGTATGTATATCAGGTAGGTAGATCCCTTGACTCCCCTCAATAGGACAGACATCGTGAAAACCCTTAAGTCCCTTGTAATCTCCTTTTAAGGAGTCCTTCTCAGCATGTCTGTTCATTATTTTGGGGGCCCGTAGGGATGTGCCATAGTGTAAGCATACCACAATGTCCCAAGTTTTTGTGATTATTGTAGTTCTCCTGCTTTTAGCTCCGCTTTTAACTTCCCATGAACGTCTCGGTAGGTTTTCTCTTCGTTTTGGTGAGTGTATATTGGATTTCTTAGGAATACTGTTGCATGTGCGTGTGCGTGTGCATGTGTGTTTGTGTGTGTGTGTTTATGTATACGGTGTCCATGCCGGAGCCAGAAATCAAAGCTTGCCTCATTTGCTTCAATACTACCCTCAGGGTCGCAGTCCCTCAATGGTCCTCATTTGAACTTGAATACTGGCTAAAACGCGAGTTCGAGGGCATGTCAGATTACGTTGCCTGAGAGTGAGGATTCCTGTGTCTAATCTTCACTGATTTTTGAAGTACCCCACTTGGGGCACTGTAGAAACACACTCCTTTCTGGGGTGGCTACCTCACCCTTTGGCAGCCTGCTGCACCCTAAACCCGCAATCGTTTCGGCTCCATCCTAACCCTAAACCCTATAAAGCCTGCTGGGGGATTCAGGGTAATCACAACCCGTTTAGAATGGTAAATCAACTATAGCATAAAACCCCTTCGAAGTCTCCCATGATATTTGCAATGTGTTGGAAGTACTTGGGGGTACAATTACCAAGGACCGCCAAGTACTCCCACTAAGCTCCAACCCGAAATGCTAGTTTTTCTCTTAGCCCTAGGCCTTAGCCATAAATCCTATAGAGTGAGGCTGGCCGAGCCTAAACGCATCCAGAACGCGGCGCTAATCGCCGACATGCTGGAGGCCACACAGAGGGTTCCAAGCATGTGCAGGGCGATTTCTAGACACAGAGTCCTGTTTGGGAGTCTATGTTGCGGCAGAGCAAGACTTCGTCGCACTAGAGCATCTGTTTATAGCATGTGCCAAAATCCTCCTCCCCAGTAAGCTCCCCTGCCAGTCCTTCATCTGGTAACTAAAGCAGTGTAGTTTTTTTTTATTATGCCAGGGTCCCTGTCATGATTCCTCAGCTAGCCAGGTCAGGGAAAAGCGTTCTACCGTAATACTATTTTGGGACTTGCAGCAGGGACGTCAAACAACATACAATTTGGACGCCAAGAGGTCCTTACATAGGCGTTTTGTGGCCCGCATAGATAGCACTTGCGTATGTAGCACCTGAGGCTAATTCAAGGATCCTCAAACTTTTGTCGATGCGGCTTAGCAGTCCTTCTCCTTGATTTTACTGGGTATGTTGTGTATATGCTTGAAGGGGGGGTGGGGGCGGAGTTTGCTGTTGATCGACGAATATTTCGCTTGCTTGTCGTGGCTTTCTTGAGTCGCGATTCGTCTGTTGTGCCTGTTACGAATTCAAGCATGCTTTTCAGTTCATGCTAGGTAACGATTTGGCAGAGGGGGCACCCGGTTTGAATTTCTACGTCATTTGCGTTCTGTGTACCAGATTAATTTGATTTTTGCAGGACTCATGTCGAATGCTTTGGTTCAGGTATGTGGAGTACGTACTCGGAGCAGATTCGGACTCCTTAAGCACATAACCCCGATGGCACTGCTTGTATAAAGCCATGTGTAGCGGCAGGCACCCAGGAGAGATCAGAAGTCCACTTTCCCTACTCACCTTCGTTTCCATTCCACCCTGTCTCAAAAGTCTCAAATCAGTCTTGAACCCCACAGCCCTTGAGCCCCAAAGCTTCAAATCCTAAGGTTGAAGCCTAGGAGGCGAACCAACACCTCGCCAGAATGTTCGACTGGCTACGCTCCCCCAAACCAACATACATGGAACGTGAAAAGAACCCAGATGCAGGCTTCTGTCCTTTGAAGGGTTCCATTGGCCATAGTCAGTGAACCTCACAATCTCTGGCCTTAAATTGCGAAATCACGTGTACTGATATACTAAGCCTTCTGCGCAGGCCACAAGCCAGACAGGTTGTAATATCTGGCTGCTACATTAAGAAACCCCTTGTAAGCAAAGAGGGAGTGGACTAAGCGGGATTATGGGGTGCCATGGAGACCGCGGGAGGGGACGAAACGCCGGGGAGCTTCTGGAAGGTGATGCGGCCTCGTTACGTGGAAGCTCTGAAATCTGCCAGACAGACATTAAGGCAGACCGCCGACATTGGGATGAGGCCCGAGAATAGGGTGCAGTAGGCTAGCTGATTTACATGGAGGTGCGCAAAGTTCCCAGCAGCTAGGCAAACAAGCTAGACAAACCCCGCATGGCGCTACATAAGCCCAAAATATCCGACTTGTGACCAAATCGCTAGGTATCCCCAGGCCTGGAAGCTGGGAAAGAGTAGGCCACAAAGCACCAGCATGTAACCGCGCGTCTATTGTAGTCAGGTTTTTTCGGCATGCAAGGGTTTGTTGCAATGCTTGCAGCTACTTGTTCTCTCTTGCACACATATTTGATGCTCATTTGTGAGGAAGACGTTCGAGCACACTAGGCATGTGAGGATTCTCTGATTCTTTTACCAAAGTCTTGATTCCCAGCAGCGTAGCAATCTTGGTATGCTCATGGCACTCAGGCATTTTTTTGCAACCCTCCCCGCTATCTCCACAGACCTCCATACACGCCAATAACTTTTCCTGACAGTCCAGTATTTCTGCATGCCAGGGATTTTGCTTCAAAAAAACTATGGCCCCTTTACGATTTGTCAGGGAGCTGAAGGACTCTTCGCAGAAGAAGATGCTCCAGCACCGTTGTCTGCAAGCTGCTAGATGTCACGTTTCAGTTGGAGGTGTGGGGCGGGTTGGTGCAGTGCTGCCTCCGAGATAATGTAAAGTACAACTCCCTGAGAAAGCCTCAGGGCTTCAGGTTGCGGAATCGTTTCGTTGTTGCTGAACCCTGTCAGCCCGGTTTCGAGCGGAGTGCGCGGTAGGACGGTAGGGTGCAGCAGAGATTAATTCCGAAGGGCTTTGGTGTTGGAGCCTGATCAGAGTGGGGGGCCCCTCACCCCCCTCCCAAACAGAAAGGGTAGCCTTTAATTATGATAAGCGAATTGGGTGTCTGGGGGATCCTATGCCTCCTATTAAAACAATACGGAAAGAGGGATCCTTCGGCTTCAATTCAGAAGGACTTGCTCCGCTTAGCTCTCAAAAGAATAGGAAAGGCAGGGTCCTCGGCCTTTATCTTAAAAGGCCTGGCCTTGAAAACCGATGAAAAGCAATTACGATCTAATTAAAATCATAGAACATCAGCTATGACAACAAATTCGAACGGCCTCACTATTAACCCGTCCGAACAAATTTCTACATTAATATTGAGTCCCCCAAATCATTTACATATGTTATCAAGGGTCAGGGCCTTTCGTGGACTACCCCCTTTGGAATTTGATTGCCTAGCCTGTTCGAATAAACGGTTTGACAAGAAATCCATTGTTTTGGTGGCATCAGCTTCCAGATTCGAACGGCAATTCAGCCTGGCCTTTTGTTTGAAGGCCAGGCCTTTTCAATCTAATGGCTCTTTTGGTCTCACAATTTACCGGTCAAGAGACCTGTACATTATTGAGCCCTCCACAAATCAGTTGTTATTGATGATCAGGGGCTCTGCTGGACTATCCCTTTTACAATTTGATTGCCTAGCCTGTTCAAATAAACGGTCGAAGGAGACATCGATTGTCTTGGGTGGCATCAGATTCCAGATTGGAAAGGTAATAAAGCCTGTCCTTTTCATGTAAAGGCCTGGATTTGAAACCATAAATCAGTTTGGCCTCATCGAAACATTCCGGCAGACAAAAAAAACTTCATTGGGACCCCCCAAATTGAGAAGGGGTCGAGAATCATTTTACAGAACTTTACTTTAAAGGGGACCCACGCACTGACTGAGATTCAACACAAGCTTCACCTTTCTTACTTAGCCCCAAAAACGTGGTTTTTCAACAGCCTTAGATACTCCTTTCAGTTCAGGCGCCAATACCTGAAATTCAAGACTCGGATATTGGCTTCTCTCTGTTGGCCGCTGTATAAAGACGAGAAACTAAGGTACAATTTGGACTTCTCTACTATAGTTCTTTTCTTGATCCCTGTTGACTTCCCAGTGCAACATGTGCAGTGTTGCTTTATCCCAGAAGCAAGGATTCTACGTGGAAAGAATGGCTTCAAGGACTCCATCCCCTTGGAGGCTAGTGCCGCTTAGGTATGGGGCTTTCTCCCCTCGCCCTTGCATGAACAC
>CAJNIZ010044860.1:0-34406 GCA_905231905.1 Symbiodinium pilosum
CGGCGCGGACGCGCACGAGGTCGCGCAGGAGACGCTGGGCACCATCGTTCCAACGGCCACCCACCTAAGCGCCTACAACCACCAGGTGCTGCATGCCCCCAGCGCTGAGCCCGGGGTAAGCGGCGTGCTTGCGGTGCTCTGCGACTCGAAGCGTTGCGCCGTCGTTTGTGGCCGCGCACGGCTGTGGCTGGCCCGTCCGCAACCAGCGCGGCGTCGCGACAGAGGGCGCCACCCAACAGCGTAGCGCCGTAGATCACGAGATCCAGTCGCGAGGGCAGGCCAATGTGTGGTCACCAAAGGCATCGGCTTGCCCTCCACATCCTGGGTCGGTCCCACGGTGGTCCGAACACAGCGGCAGTGGGAGGCGGAGTCGTCTGCGGAGCGCCACGTGCATGGCCTGCGGCCGGGTTACACGCTTTTCTTTCCGCATGATTCTTTGCTTTCCTCATAAGCAGAGCTTCGAACGCTGAGCCGGGCAAACCACCGTATGCTTTCCAAGATTTGGCAGTACGACAGAAAATGTTGTTGAAACGTGTGGCCGAACCTTCGGAAAGCGTCATGACAACATGTGTCTTTCAAAATGATTCTTTTCGCTTAGCTGGCGTACAGGGAAGCCCAAGGAAACGTTGGCTTGTTGAAGCGCGCAGGTTTGTAGCGAGCATAGCCGATTGTGACCGATGTTCGCTCGACAGTTTGTGGCAGCTGCCTCCTTTTCAATGGAGGTTGCGGGCTGCGAATTTTTGCCTTGGTGCCTGACAGCTGGCACTTGTTCATGCCCATGTGTCATTGTACACGAGGCCTTCTCCCTCACTCACTTCCACTCATTCATCAAATAGATTTATATGGGCAAATACGACCGGTACGCGTGGGAACAAACAGGGCTGCATCTGGAGGTCGTTATGTATTAAATCCTGCGTGGCGAAACGATCAACCCGCAGATTCGCAAGAAGTCGTTGTGCTAATACTAGCACGACAGGCATGCTCTTTTTCATGGACAAGCGAGTGGCGAGGTAATTTTCTTGCGACGTGGCCTGCTGCGCATCGACGTCCTCACCCACACCTGAAATGCGCCGCCATGCATGCCCATGCTACTGTGTTGCAGCAAAAAGTTTCGTTTTTTTCCATACAAATACAGCGCATAGCGCAGTTTGGGAAGCTTCGACAAGCTAGCGGCCTATTTTCTTGCAAGCTTGCCTCCACCTTCGACACTCTTTCAACAGAACTGGCATTTTTATCACTCATGCACGGTGTGACACGTGGGCATGTATGATACCAGCCATACCTTGGCAATTGGGCTTGGAAGCCGCAGTCGTGCATTACAATCATGGATGCCAAGTTGGTTTCATTTTGTCGATGGGCCGGTCAAGCTGACTGGACACAAGATACACAAGTACGTGATTAATTGGTCTGAGGAATAGCCATCTCTCCTCCAGTCCTTTGTGTTGTGGCACGCAGGATGAGTTTTGACGTGGTACCAGCTGTCAGGCACCAACGCGAAAATAGCAAGCTTTCGTTTTTACTGCGAGGAAGGAATGTCTTTGAACAATTATGGGTCATGGTCAGAACCATGAAGCGCGTACACGTGTGGGTACAAGCCCTATTCCAGCACTCAAAAAACAACTCACACGCATCAAATCGCATCAACTGATTCACAAACTGCACCCACATGGTGAATGTTGTGAACAATTTGACGGGCTGTGTTCGCTACAGGGCTTGGTGCAATACAGAACCTGAAGATCAAAACATTGATGTGTTGTGCGGACTTGCCACCTTCCACGCAAAATGCTTCATTACGCTCGAATATTGCATAATGCAGGGAATAGTGCTCATTTGCACAGAATCAATATGGACGGGGTGCATCCTTTCGATGACGTGCAGACCGCCTGTCACCGATTGATGGCCGCACTTAGCCAGCCCCCAATACAAAGCAAACACGGGGGGCAAATGTCTGCCGTAGACGATTGCATGGAGGTTGGCCATTGAGTCCACGAACAGAGCAAGTCAGTTGCAAGCATGGCTGCATGATAGGTGGCATTTGGGTAATCACAGATCACCACTTTTACATACCGAAGCCGACGATGCAAAACTGATATGGGCGTGCCCGGTCCTATGCCCCAAGATGACCTTGGAGCAACACCAATGCTAACCACAGTGGTTCCCACACAGCTGATGAAAGCGTGCGGGCTTGTGCTTGCGAAGTGCGCAATGCGTGCTGCAACCGATGTCTGGGGTGAGCATAACAAGCAAGCGTGCCCACAAAGCCCGCAACACGCAATAAGGCGAACACTGGATGTTCAACCAACCTAGGGCAGAACTGTCGTCACTTTTGGACTTGCTCCTGGTCTTTCGAGCCTCCAAAGTGTCAATCGTCAAAAGGATCGGGGGGGCCCTGGTCGCGAAACGCAAAACTGTCGTCACTGTTGAATGTGGTTCTGGTCCTCGCGTTTCAAAAGTGTCAACAGTCACCGGGACCCGGGGGGGGGGTCTTGGACGGACGCCGCTCTCGCTGTTCTCGGCGGGTGGGAGCGCAAGCGCGTGGAGCGTCCTGAGAATTCCGTTTGGAATGGCCAACCCTTTGGTTGTTTTCGGCGGTCGGGAGCGCTGGCGCGTGGAGCATCCTGAGCATGAAGCTCTTTTTGGAATGGACGACCCCCTTGTTGTCTTGAGCGGGTGGGCGCTCTGGCGCATGGAGCGTCCTTAGAATTCTGTTTGGAATCGACCACGCTCTCGTTGTTTTCGGTGGATGGGAGCGCTGGCGCGTGGAGCGTCCTGCGAATTCGTCTGTTTGGAATCAACGACCATCTCGCTGTTTTGGGCGCGTGGCACCCCTGGCGCTTGGAGCGTCCTGAGAATTCTCTTTGGAATGCACGACCCTCTCGCTGTTTTCGGCGGGTGGAAGCACTGGCGCTCATTTTCCCAAAAGCGCCGCGAAGGGTCCTTGGTCAAAAAGCGCTTTTTATTTACACCACAGCACCTACACCGCTCACATACACGGTACCAGTCCACCACAGCACCTACTCCGCGCACATACACCACAACAAGTACACCGCACCAATACACCACAGTGCCTGCACCACCACAACACCTACACGGCGCACATGCGCCAGGACCTACACCGCGCAAATATACCATTGCAACTACGTGTACACGAGACCAGTACACCACAGTTCCTACGCCCACATACAGCACAGCACCTACACCGCACCACGTACACCACAGCAGCTACACCGCCCACATACACCACAGCACCTACACCTCACCACGCACACCAGAAAGCTTTCACCGCCTCGAGGTTTGGCTACATCATGAATTGCAAACGGCCGTGACCCAGGCTCGCAGCGGAATTTCTTCGGTGGAAAGTTTTGGGAATGCCGCTCTACACCGCACCAACACCACAGCTCCTGCACAACACCTACATGACAACAGCTACACCGCACCATGACCGCACCACCTGGAACACGGCCAGATACGCGTCCCTTGCTAACGTCGAGCTGATTGGTTTCGGGATAATCGGGGTCTAGTTTTTCCTGCGCGCCAATCCGCGGTCCCAGTGCAGGGCATGGCGGGAAGCCAAAATCCAAGGCCACCAGCTGCGTAAATTTCATGCAGGCAACGTCCAAGGCGGGAGAAAGTCCATGGCTCACTGTCCGGCCCGCAAGGAAGGGCAATCGACTCGCTAACGGCGGGGCAAGGACGTACTTGGAGAGGACTCTGCGGTCACGTTGGCAGCCTTGCTCGTTACAGGGCCTCATTGCTCCAATTCGCCAAAAAGAATGTGCGAGAAATGTTTTGGACATGACCAGAAATTCTGCAGTGTTTTGGCGGCCCCAAGGGCATGCGCTGCCCAATAATCTGCCAATTTGGATGGTCTAGTGCCAATCGCTGCACTTGCTTTTTATTTTTTAGGGGATAGGGGGGTGCGGATGGTAGGCCGAGTCTCGCGGGGGCCGGTGCGAGTCCCGGCCATACAATGCCCCAGTCTAATGAAGGTAGGAAACTCAGCGTAAGCGATTAAATTTGGCGATGATGGCACCGACGCCACTGGTTTTGACATTCGGGCTGGGGCTCGTCAACGTCGTGTGCATAGCCCTTGCCTGTTCTGCGCAATGTTTTTTTCATTTGGCATGGGGGATTTGAGGCGTGTTGGCCGCACCACGCTGGCTTGGACCTGAGGGTGGCGGGAAGCTTTTGCTTGATTGACGCCTTGTGGCGCCTCTGCTTGCAAAACACCAGCCATTGGTATCATGATGGCTGCTGGACGAGTTGGTGCGACAGTGCGTGCGGGTTTGTTTGACCTTGCCTACCACTGTGGCCCAAGCACCTGCGAGCTGCTGACGCTTCATGGCATGAGTGTGAAGACACTGTCAGGCCTAAGCACGCGCAAGTGGTAAGGATGCCTTCTTTCAAGTCGCGGATCTGGCTGCTGATTGGAACTAATTTGCAGGCATCGTGCGACAAAGGCATTTCCATGTTGCGTCGATTGCGGTACTTTGATGCAGTCATATCGCCTGCACATTGTTTTGCGGCGGCAGAGCATCGTGCTGAACATCGTGCTTTTGCGAATCCTAACTCTGCTTGGCCAAAGGATATCTTGATCTCGAAAGCTGAACGTTCCATGCAGGCCAGGAAATCACGATATTGAAGTTTCAGGCTACTTCAGTCAGAGCTTCAAGTACGGCGACACATGGGAACACATAGTACCCAAAACAGAAAGCACGCATTCGGTGTCGCTACTTGCCTGGAGACAGCTAAGACATGCCACCCCTTCGCTGGTTCTGCTGAGGAGGACAAGGTCCACTTGCCTCTGTGTCTGAGTTTCCTGAAACTTCTCGTCAATCGCGCCATGTGCATGATCATGAGGAATGTTGAGCTATCACGAGATAACGTGTCAAAATGGCTGTGATATCCGAACCATATTTGCACACCGCGCGCACCGGGCCCAAATACAATTTCCTTCCGCAGGAAAGGGAAACGCGACGACTGCTAGTTGGGATTAATTGGGGCGACATGACATGGGTTAACTCACCCAAATCCTAGCTCTTGGCAACTGGGTTGCTAGGCCAGAGTCAACTGCCGTGACGGCCGCGATCTCGCCAGCAGCCAGGAGATACCACGTAGCACTTGGTGCGCATCAGAAAAGGTTTGGCAGAGAATGCTATACCTTCGGGAATGAACTGGGCTCTGTGATGGCTTGTTTGACGACATGACGGTTGAGTGTCCGGCATTGAAGCAAAGGCTTGCTTGGTTCAAAATTTGTTTGTCATGATGAAGATCTGTGCCGTGCCTTGCGTTTAGCAGTTTGTTGAGAATTCGCTTTGGTCGATGGCCAAACATCAGGAAAACAGCACAAGCGGGAGAAAGCTCCACCAAAGCAACAAGCAACTGGAAGAAATGGACGTGAAGGATGTCTTAAGCCCAGACCTGTTTAAGCCCATGCAGCTGGGCACGGGAGTTGGACCAGTTTGAGCCAAGACCGTTCAGATCCAACCTGTCATACTTGGATCGGAAAGCGCAGACTTGGTTGCAGCGCCATGCAGGTTCTTTCTTTTGTTATCGATTATGAAAAAAGTTTGAGCAATGCGGTAGTGTTGGGGACCTGGATGGTGCAGCAGGCAAGTTTGCAGCTAGCTCAGCAAGGTGATGTACAGATCAACCCAGCAGACTTTCGAAGTCAAATGGCTGCTGTAAGGATAGTAGTGTTCTAGTGCATAACGCACTTTTCAGTTTTCCTTCTTGAGGAGCTGTCATTTCAGCATGATATATATATATACATACATACACATATGTGCTACCTCCGTTGAAGGGCCACCAAGGAACAATCAAGCAGCCTACATGCATTGATATGAGAGCAAATGGCGGCTTGCAATCATCACAATACTTACTGAGGAATCTGCATGGATCGGAACCATATCCAACACCAGTAAGCCATGAGCCTTTTGGTATCTGTTCTAATTGAGCTTAAGGGCTATTTCTACGAGCTGAAACCAAATCGACAACCAGCAAGCCAAGATTCCAGGATTTCGGTATCCGTTGAAATTAACTTAGTTTAAGAAGGTATCCATATGAACTATGGACACCAACATCACCCACAGATATGTGGAAATCTACTTGAGTTTAAGTGACTTGCACTGGGTTCATATAGAAGCAAAATTGACTTTCAGCAGCTTCATATAAGGCAAAGAGCCGTTCATGAATACTTGGAGCCTAGCGTGTAAAGACAGACCTCTCAAAGCAGTAGAATCCAATTGCATTTGATTGTGCTGTTACTTTAGTGTTGCCATGGTGTGGAACCACGTGCCATCCAGCAATTAGCAGGATCCTGATTGAAATTGATTTAGTTCTATTTCGTGTTAAATCCAGAGTCAAGGACCATCCAGGCATGGTTGGAATCCTAGATGAACTTGCTTCCTGCTCTATTGAAGAAAGTCATATGGACACCAACACCATAAACCCATGCGTGATTTCAAGCAGGTTCTACTAGAGGCAAAAACCCTTCATAAATATGCGGAATCTGAATTATTTGGGCTAGTTTTTCAGTCGGGCTTGTAAAGAATTCAGGACCATCCAAAATTTGGTTGAGCCTATATAGTATATAGTGCAATTTGGTGGGTTTTCTGATGAAAGTCCATAGAATTTCGGAGAGAATCCAGCAACATGGTCTTCAGAAGATTTGAAGATTGTTTACAGATGCTTATGCTTGTGAAAAACATTTCTACAACATACGTACAGTGAGGACCACCCCAACCCCTGTGACCTTAACTACTTTTCAAACGTGACAACAGTATGATGACGCAAAAGCGATGACAGTTGCAAGGATCACGATGACGACCACCTAGATCCCTGCCTAGTTACGAGGAACGCAGCTCTGAGGATGGCAGCGCTGAGGGCCCCCACCCCTGCCATTTTTGATGCGTTTGAAGCATACCCCGGGGGGGGGGAAGGGTGGGGGGGGTGGGGAAGGGTGGGGGGGGGGAAGGGGGGGGAGGGGGGGGCTGGCAAACCGAGAACCGGGATCATAGTATATACAGATCTCTATATATATATATATATAGTTTGGCTTCAGAGCATAAGTCTTCTCACGTCTGATGTTGCGAACCTATACCTTTCAGCCAGCGCAGTCACATGAGACAATGCCTGAATTGCGTTGTCATTGCTCATGTCTTGGCGCTGCCCTTGGATGCGTTGTTTCCTGCGAGGGCTGTTTCTACCCTTCCCAAGATAGTATACCGACAGGTTTCACTGTAGCAAGCATTCTGGTGAATGTTTACGTTCAGCACCTGGACCAACATGCAAGAGCAGCGAAGTGAACAAATGCAGTTGCTCAAGGGGTTTCTCGTTGCTCTGATCAGGTCTGACCACGGTGAATTCCACTTATTGAACGTAGGTTTGAAAAATCTGCCTGATCGCAAGATCCAATGGTGGCTGCGTCAGAAGCTGCAGAGTACTCATCCCACTGGCACTTTGAAAGTCTGCAGGCAAACACTTTGAAAGTGTGCACATAAGAGGATCCCTGCAACGCTGGGGAAATGCAGTTGTTTGACAACAGAAGCTTTGGCAAGTTTGCAACTTTTCACTCGCCCTTTGAATGACCGAGCTTACAACTTCAAACGCTTCGATTTGCGCTAGCTGCAAGCTGCTTGTGAGGAAAGCTCGCGCAAATAACAAAGACTCAAACATGATTCGCCTGCTGGCATTGTAAATGGGCTAGAAAGCTTAAGCATGTGCTGCCACGTGTTGAAGGTTGGCATTTGCTGGACTTTGTTCAGACGCAGATGCTAAGGAAACCCAAAGCAGTGTCAGTTGTAGGCGTGGACGAGGGAAGGACTGTAGCTGTACGTAGCTTCTTTACCCTGTCAAAGTCATCCTGCTGCACGTGCACGATGTTTCCTCCGTGACTCTGGTTGCATGCCTTGACACATGTCCCTAACATTTACGGCTGCCTGGCCCTGGTGAGTACCAAATGCGGACGAAAGCGTAGCATTCTGAAGTCAGCTGCTGAAAGCGCTTCGAAGGCTTGAACAACCTGCTCAAAGTAGAGCGCAACTGCTTCAAAAGTTGGCCTGCAGCCTTCGAAAAAGAACAAATCGGCAATGACTATTCGATTGTTGTGAGAATAGCGAGCACGCGCCTATCTTTCTTTTTGCTCACCGCATGCTCAGAATGAAAATTGTAAGAGCCTGCATGGCTCCATTGCTGCTTGAACTGAGGTTGGCCTTAAGCCCCAATCCTCAAAATGCAAAGCCTAGCAACTAACAGGCATGAGAAAGCCTCAGGACCTGAAAGGCCTCTCATCTAGCATAACTAGGGCTACAAAACTACGGAATCCGAATCTCATGCCTGGTTCCTTCTACTTGAGACGGGATCTTGATGATGACTCGTGCCCGTCAATCATCTGTCTCATCAAAGACCACCTGGTGCAAAGTGGATCAACATATTTGCTCAGCGGCAACCAACAGCGCCTCATCCTTGAAAACGTTAAAGGCTCCGAGGCCCTCTAAAAATTAAAACTGTGTGATTTGGGGAACCGAAAGCAAGCCTTCCACTGGGGGCGGCCAACCCCTCTTCGAACAATGGAGCCATCTGACCTCGAATCCAAGAGGGCCAATGCTAGGAAGCCAGTCTCAGGTCGATCAAGATTAAGTTCAAACAAGTTCTGTTTATCTTGTTTCCGAGCCTCTAGTGACTCCAGTACTTGAAAATCCTCAGTGCCCGACCTCACTACCAAGGCAAGGCCCATGTCTCTCACCTTTGACGGCCGCACATACCCTTGCTGAGACTGAAGCGAGACAACTTCTGTACTTTCTTCGGCAATGCCGCTTGACTGGGCGTGATATCAAGAGTGTGCTCGCTCTGCTGGCCTGCTGGCCGATGTCCTGCTCATCAGCCTCCTAGGAACACTTGGTGGGTCCACTTGGGCTGAAATTAGACACATTGTCCATGTCAAGGGACCCTCCAGCATCCCGTCCCACTTGCTCACAGACTAAATATCCATTCAAGGAGCGAGACCTTGGGCAACACCCCGTCTCAAACAACCCTGTTCTTCGAGCCCCGGCCTCAAACTCAGCTGCAAGGAGCGAACCCCAGGCAGCAGCCTGGCAGCCAGTGCTCAGGATGAATGCCTTTTTCATCACGCGTCAGTCAACTTGTGAGCAACGTGTGTTGGGTGGAACAAGTGTTTGAACCATATTCAACGTATTAATACGTGTTACAGCATGGGACCGAACCCTATAAGGATCTGCTCCACACATCTGGAGACAGGTTTTGAACGGGCGCGGCTCTTGTGTTGGCTCAGTGTTGGAGGTCTGAGTTTCATGCTGGAACGAAACACAACAGATCATGAGGACCAAGACCAAGCGCAAGCAAGTGCATATGTAAGCCTTTGACGATGCCTGCATTCACCAAACATATACAGCAAAAACGGCCTGCCCATCGGAGCTGACAGGCAAGGCCACCGCTTTCTGCCGCATCAGCTTTGCATCCCTGCTCACGCAGACTTGGGCAGGAAAAAGAGTTACTTGGAGATGTGCGGAGTGAGCGCAGTTTGTGCCTGATGTTGGGCGGGAACTCTAGAAGCATCTTGGAAGAGACATCGACGATGGCCTTGTCGCGTCAGCCAAACATTTTTTGCTACACAGCTTGGTTCTGGTTGCATCACTCGTTGCCATAGCGAGCCTCAGAATTCCTGCCCAACGTGCGGCGGACTGGCATCTCTTGCCAGATTCTGAGGCGCGCACGGGTACCAACAAAAGATTCCGTTCGGAGATCTCCTTGGCCTCGATCCTACACGATAAGATCTACTGCCAGCAATCCATCATCAACTGAATACTGTAACAACGGAAGTTGGGTGTTCTATAACAGAATGGCAAGATGTCTGAGTGTGCGGAAAACACCTGCCAGCCTCATCGAGAGAAGCACATCAGTGATGAGCTGCTCCTTCTCCTTTGTAACCTGGGACATTGGATTCCAATCATCCATTCGAAAGCCTACCGCTCTACATGTGCGAGCAACTGTAACAGGGTTTGCCTGGGGCTCAGGCGCCTGGTCATCTGAACCGGAGAGCACTATGCAACACAGATACTGCTCATGCTGTCTCAGAGCCCTGCAGCGAAGAAGACAATGCTCTGCTTTGCCTTTGAAAGCTGCAAGTGCTGCTAAAGACAATGAGTATGACATGCTCTATGCCTCAGCATTGATCACTGTCGGTATTGGATGAGAAGCCAACCTATAGGCAGATGGCCTGGCCTTTGTCTGCAGCACCGAGATGGGAGCAGCTCGTCGAATAGGCACGCCTGGGGCTTCCACCAAGCCGACCGCTTTCAAGATTGCTTTGCAGCCAAATAACTGCTGATGAATTGCAGATTTGCCTACTGAGCTTTGCGACCAATAGCACACGCTACACCCTGTGCTGTTGAGATCTGTTGAGCCTACTTGGAAAACATGGCAAGTGCGGGCCGGGTCACCTTCTTCGTCCTCCTCCCCCGACATGATGTTCAATCTAAGCGACTGCATTGCCTGGCTGCTCAAAGCTACGGCTACAGCTGTCAGTTTCTTGATGCTCTTGCTACTTGCTCATCAGCCTTTGGCATCACCACGCGCACGGTCAAGTGAGTCAGAGCTTGTAAAGCCGTGCAGAAGTACAAAACTCTGCAGCATACAGCCCCTTGCAAGAAGTTTGCAGGGTCGACACCCTCTGTAGCAGCACTGGACGCTTCCTGCCGCAGCTGCTCCTGCACTTCCTGCTCACTCGTGCAAAGTATGCAAAGTGGGGCTCATGCACCAACTTTGCTTCGGACTGCGCTCGAGAATTTGCTCAAAGGGATGCTGGCTGAGTCTTACAAGCTAAAGCCTTAACTCTGGAGCTTGACCTCTACTTCGTGCGCATCGTAGGTACCCAGGTGTCAAACAGCATGCAAATGGCAGTCAGCTGCCTCGGGTGAGAGGGCTGCTTCTTTCGGACGAAAGAGGTCCTGGAAAGACCTGCAGGTGGCCAAAATGGCTATGCCATGTCACAAAACCTGCAATCTCTTGTTGCTGCTAGTACAAGCGTGAGCTCCGACGCTTCTGATACTGCTGCTACGGAACACCCTTGCTTACATTGATCATGTTTGATCATAAAGCATGGACCATGATCTTGGCCTCAAGGCGCCCTCAGTGAAGGATGCCTCGTTCATCAGCTTGTCTTTGTCGTAGCTGGCGGGTGCAAAACAGTGAAGCGAGATCACGCAGAACAGATTCATTCACAGACAACACTCTCAGTTGGAGCTTCCGGACAGATTTATCATGGCTCCCGGCTCTGGTTCAGATCAATGAGGCCGCAATCTGGGTTAAAGGCTTGCAGATAGGTTGGAGATGGTTCTGCTTGTGTTACAGGCACGGCTTCGGTGTGTAAGTTCAGCTACCACCGGGAAGCAGCCTTGCTGAAAGCCCCATGCGCCGAGGCTGAGCGAACTGCGAACTCCTGCAAAGATAGCTTTCACGGCAAAGCACCTCAATTCAGAGACGATTCTCAGAACCTGAAGCCGGGATTGGTGGGGACAGCGTGGCGTTTGGTCATGCGGTTGGCATCCAGCTTGCCCGAAGCACGCATATGCACGCATCCTCCTTCTCAACGCTAGAGGCAAACATAGGCAAACCCTTTCGAAGCTTGGACGTCCTCATCCTGGAGTAAATCCACGAGCTCTCAGCGAACCTCCTCATGTCTAACCTTCGGACACCCTCGGCACCATAGAAACCGTTACAGTCAGGATTGACCAAGCACGGAGTGTCCCTTCAGCACTGTAACAGGCCCCAACTACCAATGACGCAATGATTCGGGTGCTTGTGCCACGCCCTGGCAATTCCTTGGGCCAGCAAAGCTCCAGCCGGGGCAACGCGGTACAATCCTCAGTGCTCACAAGTGTGGAAGGCATCGAGAAAGTCCGGGCCCAAACTTGAAGTGCAAGTCCTGATTGACTAATAGAAAGCGATTCCTAAGCTTGCGAGCCCTTGACCGGCATAAGGGGACGTCTCCGACGCACTTCAGCTCAGGCACATTGGAACTTGCTGGGCTTCCAACAGACCACATGCCACAGCGGCAACCAGGAGTTTGCTAAGACCTCCGCCTTTGGTGAGTGTGGCCCTCACACTACACTACAACAACGCCAGGCTTTGCAGAGGTGCCACACGGAACAAAGTAATGAATCATCTGAGCCATGGGCGATCACGGTTACATCCGGCCTGAGCGCGCTGGTTCAGAATGTGCTGCTGCGCTAGACACGCAGCCTTGCTTCAAAAGCGTTGTTCCACCAATGAGCAATGTAGGGGTGTGATGTCTGAGGTTCTGGCCGTGGAAGGCAAGGCAGGCGTGACGGCCATGTCTACTATGAGCAGGTTTTCTGATGAATGACGTGTTGCGGGGATCATACGTTTAGACGAGCTTAGACTCCGATTGCTCTGGAAACTTGCGGCCTCATGTTTCAGCTGACCAGGTATGCTCATCAGCCCAAGCTTGAAGCTGACACAAACAGGCCACATCTGGGAATACCGGCAAGCAGTCTGCAAACCTTACCGCATCCCCATTCATCTCATAACTGCTTGACCCCGAAACACAGCCAAGTCGGGATACAAGCCGGAAGCCCCATCGAGCGCTTCCCTCTGAGCACACTGGGCTTTTCTACATCTTGCTTGCTGGCGTGAGTTGGAGACGTCCATTCCCGATGCAGATCTTGCCGGTCTCCTTGACCAACACTTGGAATAGAAAATCTTCTGCGGAAACCTCCCAGATTTCAGTCAACAAGGTCTGGCCAGGGAAAACAGGTGACACCAGCCGAAGCTGCAAGCTGCGGAATCTGCGGGGGTCACCCGCGACCAAGGTGTCCAGAAGCGCACGCGTGGCATGGCCAAAGGTGCATTTCCCGTGAAGAATCGGCGCATCAAAGCCAGCCAAACGGGCGAAGTCAGGATCCACATGCAATGGGTTGTAATCCCCGGACAAACGATAAATGCAAGCAGCTCGGGGATCGATCTTGGTCTCCACTCGGTGCTTGGGTGGAGTGGATGGGACAACTACTGGCTTCGTGAGAGTTGGCCCAAAGTCTTCGAAACCTTCTGCGCCTACGACGTAACTTGCGTCCACGAACTTATAGTAGATCTTGCCTGTAACAGGGCAGCACTCTCGCAAGAAGCTTTTTTCATCTTCCAATCAAAGGTGGGTTTGCTGTTCGTCTCTGCAGCAGGCCCTGGCAAAAAGGGCGGTCCTCAGAGGAATTGAAATTCACAAGTTCCAGCACATCCCGCCTGTGTCGTCAACGAGGTCAAAGACCCGCTCAACCAAAGCACCCTTACCCTTCTTGTGAGCACTGGCAACTCCTCAACATCGGGATGCATGAGCACAGGCTGGTCAGATCAATCCAATGCTAGCAACAGCTGCACTGAGATCCAGCTGCAAAACCCATGCCATTGAGTATAGTTCCCGGCCTCCAGCCAACTTCAGGCGGGCTCCTTGTTTCGGCAGCTCTGCCAGACGCTCCAAGGTGATCCCCGCGTCAAGGGGCCCCCGCGCATTTTGCATGCGCGGGTTCGGGAAGGCTGCCTGGGATTGGGCACTCCGTCATGCCACCAAGGAAGGGGATGTTCTGGTATCCAAATCTTCGAAACCCTTGGTCAGCAACCTGCAAATAAATTGTGAGTATTGCAGCTGAGGACCAAGATTGGCGAAGGAAAGGGCAGAGCATCGTAGGAGACGCCTTTGTAATACAAAGCCTGAGCTTGGCAGTGAACTTCTTATGATGCTTCATATGATGGTTCAGCCCCGATGGGCCTAAAATGTTGGGTCCGCTCCACAGTTTCTTCGGTTGTTGACGCTCTATGCATAAATCTCCCAATTTGCTCTCCCAATTTGCTGATTTGGGCACGATGGCCTTCCGGGAGTCATTTGGTTTATTATCTCGGTATGATTCAACTACATTACTGTCTTGCTCATCGGGAAGGGCTTTGCATCAACTAGGGACCCTGCAAGTTGCCTGCAACTCATCCGTAAAAATAGGCCCTCCATGGCAGCGGGTTCTGTTTGGAAACCATCACTTTAAGAAGAAGACCCGCATCTGAACATGATGTAAGACAATACAGAGGCACACTGCAATAGATCGGTCGCTTCAGCTTAGGGCTAATCACTTGCTTCAAGTAAAACAGCCAAAAACACCGAGGTCACGTCCACTTCGGACGGCGAAGGGGTTATCTAGAGAACTTCTATCACCTGACTCGCATTCAAGATCACTTGGCTGTCAGACTTGAGGCATTGACTTGGGGGTCGAGGCGGATGCTGCGGAAGGACTTGCAGACCGAGAGCCACAGGGTAGGTTGGAAACGCGGCGAAGTCCGCATGCTTCTCCTTGCAGGCGGCAAGCTATGACTCTAGGTCCCTAAAAATCCACAAATGGCTCAAATATAGTTTCAGGTGCAAGGTTGCGTAGCTGGACAAGCGAGCGTCGTAGATGTATCGAAGGTCGTCGCTGCCGATGCCAAGAGCGTAGATGATCAGATCCTCAGCCGCTGCTGTTTGACGTGCGCATTGTGCTAGCGTGGGTGGGCATTGAGCGACACACACGCGTGTTGTACTCCACGGGCTCCACAATTGTAGCATGGCCTTACGTGAATGCATACCGAGTGCTGGAGTCTGTCAGTCCATCAGATCAACACAAGGTGTGTGCTTGGAGTGCTGCCGGCGGCACTCTGGATTCCCGCCATACTTGCTTCCCTCTGTAGAGATGTGTTGTGATCTTCTTTTGTGACTGTGCGACTGGCATGTACAAGAAACATGAGAAAAGGCATAATGCCTAGATGCTCATGTAATGCAGTGCAAATATCTTCATCATGCCTTGGCCCAAGCTGCAGCAGGATTCAGATTTTGTCATAATGACAACTCATGGCGCAATGATACCGACCCTGCAATTTTTTGAACCGGCTTCCGCCGAAAGCTCAAGGGGCAGCACACTAGTCAGGCTAAGAAGTGTATGCTCACCTTATTCTTGACCTTGCAGCCGTCAGAAAATTTGGACGTGCTTAATTCTCGCCGCGACTGAAACAGTGGCCTCTCAGCGGTTCTCGCTGACGTACCTGCAAACATGGAGCGTGAACGCTGCAGCTCATAAAAGGGGGCAGACGGGAGCACCCCCACCATCTAAGTGAAGATTGCTTGGCATGCTGCATTTTGCATCCCTGTGAAAAGATGTGCCAACCTTGCAAGCAAACTCAGCCAGCCTTGGGAAGAGCTCTTGGGTAATCTTTGGAGCTGTCCATCCAGGGATATCCCGCAGCGCTTGTGAGAGGCGATTCAAGCGCTTGGCATTGACACCCAGGTCGAGGTAGCCAAGCCTGCTGGCAGATCGAACCAAAACTTGTCCAGACTCCTTGTCCGCAGGCTTCACCAGAAACTCCACGTCATCAATGTAGCCCCTCTTGAGGGACTCAAACTGGACGTAGATGTAGCCTTTCTCAGGATCCACCTTCTTGATTTCGAATCCACCTCCATCGATCTCCTGCTGCCCGGGCGGATAAGCCTTGACGACCTTCAGGGATCTGTATGGGTCTATGACCCTGATCGGCCTACAGCTGCTTTGTCTACGGGGACATATCATGCTTATAAGCACCTTACTGCATAGCGCCTATGCAAGCACTGTAAACAACTTGCATTTCACTGGGCCCGGCGCCTTCTCGAGGTCAGACACGGCGCCAGACACGCCACCTGCGGATCAAAATTCGTCAGCTTGAGTAAGCAGTGAAGGAACTGGTCATGCGGGACAGCCGGCCTGAAGAATAAAGCCATGGCTTGAGGAAGTGGTCATCGTCCGTTCCGGGCGCAGAGGAGAAGCAGTTCGGGGCACCTGTAGATGTCTCGGCTGCGAGCGTTCGTTGGCTGGCTCTGGGCTCACGCCGACATCCAGCATGATAACATCAGCTACTTGACCAAAGACGAACCCTCATCAGATGTGCTAGGATGCCATAGAGCGGGCCCACAAAGCACAATAGGGGATAAAGAGAAGGCAGCATTCATGCAGCCTTCAGACAGCCAGATCCCCCTCTCCGTTCACACGCTTGTTTGGGGTCCACCCTTGATCAGCGCATGTCCACGGACATTGATTGGCCCTCCTTGAAAGGCGCGCCTCCGCAGCTACTCAGTGTTCCAGTACCCACGCCTCCAACAAGCAGGCACAACAATCCCAACATGTAGAAGTACCATCAAGTGCCCTAAGATCCAGGTCGACGCAGAAAACCCTCTAGCAAGTTTGTACTGTCCATGAGCCTTGCCTTGGGGCTGGCTTCCTGGTGTCTTTGGGCCCTTGTACTCCGCCACGCGATTCTCAAAGGCCTTCGGGCCGCAGGAAATCTCTCTTTGAGCATATCTTTCCCGGTCTGGACAAGGCTCATGAGTTAGTTTCTACAAGCCAGGTTGCATGTCCCCTTACCACCAAGAAGAACAAGCCGTCCTGAGCCGGTGGTGCCAAGCCCAGCTGTGCCAGGGAAAGTAGCACCACACGCCGCGGCGCCGAGATGCCGTTGAGCCAGCACCTGCCATCAGCAACTGGTTCGTCATAGATAGAATAATACATCAACTTGACTGAGCAAGACGCGTTCTGAGGCCTGCTTTCAGTTCTATTCCTTCGTAGAGCGATTCAGCTTTGTTGACATTTGAGATGCGGTGCATAAGGCTCATCTGAACGGACCCTCGGTGTAGGCGTGGGGTGTCAAGGGGCTTATCACACGTGCAATGGTTTCTCAAGTCTCCATCGTTGTCGTGTTAGCAGACCCTGTGGCCAGGCAGAGACAGGGGAACCATGTCGGTCCAGCATGTTTGCAAGCTCGTCTTTGGATGCTAGAGGCAACCAGGCTGCGGCTCTGCTTAATGCAAAGCTTACAGGCCTGCTCCATGTTGCCGATGATGCAGCCGCCAGAAGACCAAAAAGCCTGCTGGAATGCGATCTAGATATATCTAGATTAACTATGTGGCATAATGAGATAGAGCAGGTTGTGTCTTCCATTCCTGAAAAAGTGACAAAGACAGACCGCTGCGACATTGCAGTTCAATGGTGTAACAGGCAATGCATGTGCTACAGACATATAACCCCATATAACATCCATATAACCACACATAAGAATGACGCAATATTTCCTGTGCCTGAGACCCCGTGGCCGCACAGGCCGAGTCCTGACAAGAGCGCTCAGTTGCTCGTGGGCGAACATGTCCAAAATTGGGGGGGTACCTTCTAAAATACGGATTGTAATATTGTTGGTGTCTATTTTGCGGCCCTCTTTGAATATTTCTGAGGCGCGATGGCACCTGGGGATGTTTCGAGCTTTTCACCAGGCGGATAGGAGCAATAATCGTAAAATCCAGACACGACATACCCTACACCTTCCCCTGCTCCTGTCAAAGCGCTGCGCTGGCTGCTTGGGCATGGCCGACACGCAGGGCAAGCACTGTCGACGTCTTGCACTTGTGGGATCTGTTTTCTGGCTCTGGCGGTAAGAATGTCGTCAAGGATCATAAGATGTATAATGATAATTAACAGTGTATGCTCAACAGTGCTGGCCAAATAAAGGAGAGTTTAGAGTTTGCTGCGCGTCATCCTTGCCATGAGGCTCCACCAAAGATTGCCAGCCGCCTTTTTTTAACCCCCCCTAGTGCTGCACGCAGCTAAAGCTGAAGATCAGATGTCGTCTCGTACATCTGACTAACTTCGACCCTCATCCGGAGGCTCGTGCCCTCTACAATCCTGTACAGTCATGTCGGTCGACTGCACACCTAAACAGCAGGTCCTATCGCATTCTTCTTGTAGCGGCCTTGTTCCGGCCGATTTAACGGTTTAACGTTGCTGGCAAGGCTGCAGCGCAGTCCTCTTGAAGTATGAAGCATAGCTGATCTTCCCTGAGTGTAGCAGGCTGTATGCTGCTTGCTGCAACGTACAAGATCAAGAATAGCAGTGCAAAGCCCGCTGCTCAAAGCAGCTTTGGCACGTGCCCTGCGTTGTCTGGCATCTGCTTGCCATCGGTTGATTTAGAATGAGCCCTTGCCAGCTCCTCTCAGCAACCCAGGCGTCCTGACCGTCAAAGGTGCAGGAGGTGTGATTCCTCAAGCAATCCACGCTTTCAAAGTCTTTCGCAAATTCCTTTGCCTGCTCGCAGCGGGACTCCAGAAGCCTGCGCCCTCAGCAGAACTGCAATTGCATGCTTCTTGGAATTGACACCTTTGTCAAAACCCTGCAGAGAGTGCCTGGTGATGCTGGGTTGGAATTCCGAGCCCCAAGGATGCGAGTGAAGAGCAACATGAAACAAGCAAACTGGACACCCCTCGCCCAATTCCCTTCAATTCAGCGTTTCTGTGCCCTCCAAACCATCCAACATCACCCAACATCCCGAAAGGGTCAGCCTGCTCTACAAGCTTATGTAATCTGATGAACAAATTCACCACGTTTGTGCCTGCGTGCTTGGTCTCCACTTGAAGAATGTCGCTTCTATCTGTTCGTTGAGATTTCGGACTAGCTTAGCCGGAAGGCGTTGCGGATTTCCTGTCAGTAAGTCAGTTTTGGCTAGGCATGCAAGGCAGAAGGAAAGGACATGAAGGGACAGAAGAACAGCACAACAGCTAGCAAGATGGGCAGTTGCACAGGATGGTCCATTCAAGCTCGTGTTCTGGCCTTTTGCTCAGGCCTCCTCCCGAAAAATCCACCCCGCATGCTTTCATCGCGAAGAGGGCTTCATCTGTTGGTGTTCTGTTGGAGGTGATCGATTGTTGAGGGGGATTCATGGAATGGAAGCCCCAACTCAGTCAGAACCAATATCCAGGGCGCGCCGTGGGCGTTTGCCCGGACGCGATTCGGTCACATGTGCGAATAAGCCACGTTTTGCAGCGTTGTGAGGCTTGTGAGGATTGAGAGTCAGGGCAGAAAAATTCCTGATGTTTTACGTCGGCTTTGTAGCATGCAAATTGCTGGTCATGTCAGGCTGCAAAGATGGCATGCGTGCTTTCACCACTGTGCGCAGTGTTTCGTGCTCTTCGGAGAACATTGCGTTTTGACGGAATATGCGAGGTGTCATTCCCTTTGTGCATGGCCCCAACTTCTGATTTTATTGTTTTTTTTTCCTTGAAGCTATCCTGGATGTATAACGGTTCACGGGAATGAAAAAGCGCGCATTCTTCAGGCTTGTCGCTTGTTTTCAGCACCATGCCCAGTGGTTCATGCTATCCGGAGCTGTGTTCGGCTGGCCGTCCTGAACGAACGCGCAAATTTCCGTTCCCGTAGAGGATGGCTCCAGCATGTAAAGTAAGCGTTCTTGTTGTGCTACCATGTTTGGGAAGGAAAATGCGCGCATTCTTCAAGCTTGTCCCCGCAGGCACAGACACAGACTTCTAGGCGTGGATGCTCTGGTATACATATGCTCTTGGAACAGGAACGGAACCATGGTGGGGCATGAATGATCTGGTAACCGTCTGCTCTTGGAACACGAACACAATTATGGTTTGGGCATGGATGCTCTCGTAACCGTATGCTCTTGGAACACGAACGGAATAATGGTTTGGGGGCACGGATGCTCTGGCAACAGTATGCTCTTGGAACACGAACTGAATTATGGTCTGGGCATGGATGCTCTGGTAGCCATAAATATGCTCTTGGAACAGGAACGGAATTATGGTGTGGGCATGGATGCTCTGGTGGCCGCATGCTCTTGGAACACGGACGGAACTATGGTTTGGGCATAGATGCTCTGGCAACCGTATGCTCTTGCAACACAAACGGACCCATGGTGGGGGCATGGATGATCTGGTAACCGTATGCTCTTGGAACGCGAACGGAATTATGGTTTGGGCACGGATGCTCTGGCAACAGTACGCTCTTGAAACACGAACGGAATTATGGTTGGGGCATGGGTGCTTTGGTAACGTGAATCATGATTGGGGCATGGATCCTCTCGTGACGATATGCACATGCTCTGGGAACACGAACGGAATTTTGGTTTGCGCATGGATGCTTTCGTGACCGGATGCTCTTGTAAATGAAGCAAGATAGCGGATGCTTTTGACAACGGATGATTTCTGGGCAAACGCCCAGGGCGCAGCCAATATCCAGTATCCACCCCTCCAATGATGCCCCGATTCATTGCGGCTGCGGACTTTTTCGAGCGATAAATCGGAAGCATTTCTTGCAATGAATTCTGCAATTGATGCTCTATGCGATGTGTTTTTTTGGGCGGCTAAGTCAGGTGCACTGATAAGAAAGCCGAGAGTTTGAGTCGTGCTTGCAATGTCGTGATGCATGCACGTTACACTTTCCAGAAACTGCTGGCAGGAGAAATGATGGAGCCCTATGCCCAGGGAGACCCGACCTGCACACAGGGCAATCCCTGACGTACTGAATCTTTGTGTTGTTCATGGCATGCTGTTTGACCATATGATCTCACCCGTACATTGTCCTTGTCCAGCCTTTCCAAGCTGCACGCACGCACATCCTTCACCGCCCCCCGGACACAGCACTCTTGCACCACAACTAGGTGTGGCCTGACCGCTTCTGAAGTTAAAAACAAAAGCAAAAATCGTCCGATTCAATGGAACAAGGGTGCAAATCATGCCGCACTTCCGTTCCAGAATTCTAAAAGCACGCCTGCAAGCGAACTTCCTGAGAAGCCGACAACGAAAGCGTTCAGTGGGCCACCGTTGAGGTGTACGCGAGCCTAGGACTTCCAAAGCGAATCAAAGGAATAAGCCATGTGCATAGATAATCCTTGAAGCACCTGGCCTTGCCCATGCCCTTCCCCAAGTGCGATGGGCCTCGCAGCAGGACAAAGCAGACAGTCTGCACCCGTTGCCTCTAGTCTAGACGTTGCGTGCCCCTCACATGGAGTCCCTGACGTGTTGGCTGCAGGTCGAAGGCTTGCGGCTTCATCTCCTACTCCGCAAAATCCACAAGTTGCACACCATGAGAACCCATTTTTGGAGGGGCAAGCAAGGATTTTCCACTTGCTGTCTGTCCTTGTCTGTGCCAGGCAGAAGGCTGCCCACCTGGAACGTCCACTGAGCGAGCAAAAACTGATACACTACCCCAACCATCATGCCGTAGTAGGCGACAACCGGCAGGGTTGTGTTAGACGGGCATGTCTTACTTCGCGCAACTTCCAGGCAAAGCGACTTCAATAAACGCAGTTCTGAGCTTCAGAAATCTAGAGGCAATGAGGAAGATGCAACAAGAGCCGGCCTGATTCTTATGGACAGCGATGTCATGGCCAAAGACGGCCTGCAGCTACGCGATGGGCATTGTTAGATGTCCAGGACGATTCCCGAATGTCACGCGGCCTTCAGCTCGGGGCAGTCAATGGAGCCGCATCCTGTGGCCTGAATGGATCCCAATCTGCCAGTCCTGGGCAGGTCCGAAGTGTTGGTGGAGCCAAGCTTCAGCAGCTTCACTGAAAAGCTCCAAGGGCCGGTCGCGCGTCGCTTGATGATCGCGTCCGCAGGTGCGTAGGTTAGATCCTGAGGCCGAGCGAATACGCCATCCCATCCCAATCCCCGTAGTTCAAGCTTAACTGGACATGGGATTGAAGCAAAAAACAACAACGGGATTGCATTCACCGCCAGGGCCAGCCCAGCCCCGTTCGGGAAATACGTCAAACATGATCCACTGCATACTCCTAGGATAGGCTCAGGCCGCAAAATCAATTGCTTACGTTACGTGCCAGAACCCTGCTGCACCCAACCACTGCCTCCTCGACATACAGAACTGCTTAGCTTGCTCAGGTTGCGGGTTCTCGGGCTCTGGCTGGAACAGCGCTGTTCACAAGACCAGGCGCGAGCTCTGGTCTTCCTTGCAGAGTTTCCTTGAGAACCTCAAGCGAGACATATGCACATGCCACGAGACCTTCTTCAGAAAATCTCGCAGCTGGCTTCACTCGAGCTTCCTGATTCTTGGTAAAGCATGGGCGGTCTAAAGGCAAGCTGAGCACGTAACCTCGATAAGAGCGGCCTCTTCGAGGGCGGCTAGACCTTGGAGCATTGACCTCAGACTCAGCTCAGCAAAACAGCGGCAGGCCAAAAGGATCTGGGAAGCATGGGATCAGGCTGCGCGTCCATGCCTCCAACCTCTGAATGACAAAGCAATATGGCAAATAATGACAGTCACGCTCGAGGCCGCAAATCTCTGTCCTTGCAGCTGGCCGCAAGCACAAGGGCAGCTGTCGACAGGTGCCTACGTCCCGTCCCTCATTAGCCGAGATAGTCAGATATGTCAGATGCGGACATGGCTTGCGGAGCCAAAGCTTCCTTGCTTCCCTTCTGCTGCTGAACTTCGGGGGGTACCACAAGAGGAGCCATGTGAAGCCGGCGCTTACAGCGTGACAAATCTCGTGATTCAGCATCTGATCTTGCCTTATCTAGACTCTCTTGAAGATGACGCTTAGACGAGCACACGGCAAGTTCCCTGCAAACAAGCTGCGCTGCATTCGTGTTACTCTTGAGAGGAACCAAGAACACAATCTGTGCCGTATGCCAAGTAGTGTTATGTAGTTGCGTGGGAGAGCGGCAGCGCGGCAGCGTACCTGCGGAAACTTTGCACATAAGCCTTGCAATAGTTACCGGATGCTGCCGGTTTCAGGGTGGGGGCTGAAAAACCAGACCTAAAGCTGCGGCTGCGAAGGCTGAGGATTTGGGGAGGAGGAACAAACTGGCCCGCATAATTTTCCGCATTCCCTTCCTTCCTCTTTCCTGTTCATCCTCCCGCCGACCTGGAAATCGCGTCAACTTGTTGTTTTTGCGGTGTCCTCATGGAGCGCCCCAAACCACCAAACCCCCTCCTGCTCTTCACATCTCCGCTGGCCAGCGATTTGTTGACCGATTCCTACCTGTACCCCCAGTCCTCCCCTCACTTCACAACATCCAAGCCCCCGAAATATTGCCGAACCAATGCTTTTACGAAGTCGCAAATCCCGCCCCTTGCCTTCCTCCCCCCGAAACATACTGAAAACTGTTCATTGTTGTTTTTCCGGGTCCCCCCTTCGGCACTCGACGATCCCCCGTGCTGCCCTTCTCTGCCCGCTGAGGGGAGGTGATTGCAGAACGGAATGCAACTTTTATGTACTTCATGTTTACGCTGGAGCCGGCCTTGGCCACCTCGCCTCCCGGACCGTCCCCCCTCTCTCTTGCCAGCTGCCCTGGAATGCTAAAACTACGTCAGGCGCACTTGAGGGCCGCAAGCCTTTTTTTTTACCATCTGGATGGCAAGCTGTCTCATTTGGTCCTGCTACGTCCTGCTTGTCGGCTTTTCAGCCGCCCGACACCAGAGAGGGCAGCATATGCAGCCTCCACAGCCCTGGGGGATCCCTCGGTCAGGTCTCCTCTGTGCTTCGCAAATCTTCTTCAGATCGGCACCGCGTGTTGGAAATGCCGACATCACCTCATTCTGGCATGTCCCAATCTGCGCTCTCTGCGTTGGGCTGCTGCGTCGAGGAGAATGGGGTCCTCACAGGGCTTGACTGGACTCCTGAAAAACCACGGAGCCAAATTGATTGAGCCTGGAGCTGTATCCCGAGGAGTGCTGTGGCACTTCCACTCAGCATGCCTGAGCCGACACATTTCCACACGCCTGGTGGAGCGGTCCCGAACCACTGTGCCGCACCTGCAGATCCATGGCCTGCGGCTGACCCTTCTTGTTCAGGTATGCGGTGAAGGAGACCTGCATGCCGCGGCACGTAGGTTGCAAACAGTACGTGATAGCTAGCCACGGTCCGTAATTTATGTTCAGGCATGCAAACATATGCACTCATATGTATGGTGGCACACCAGAGTTCGACCTACAACGACCAAACAAGACGAGGTGCCATCTGGCCCGGCTGACATGACCCAATCTGGTTGTGGTGCAGGTAGACCTCACGACTTACAAGCCATTCAGGATCCCCGACGAGTCTTCTACGGGGAGACGGGGCGTGGGATGCAACGCAACGTGTTCGGAACCATGTTTCTCTGCACGCGAAAATCGATTGGACATCCCTTAAGGATGTCAGGCGAGTCAGGCGAGGCTGCAGAACTCATCTTCCATGGGCAGCGGGTCTCCTCCGAAACTTAAGGCACCAATGAGGAAAGTTCAGGCTTCAGACCCAAAGTCTGGGAGCTCAGAGCTATGCCCAGCAACCGTGCTGTCTGTTGGAGTCAAGTCTCTCACTCTTGCCAAGACAAAGACGCTGCCACTTTTGGAACCTCTTGAGATGCCTTGGAACAAACTGACAATAAGTGAGACAACCAACTTGCCAGAGCAAATTCCATGTTGCGGCCAGCCGGCGAAGATCATCGTCGAGGTAGTCCGTTTCGAAAATTCCGCGAGCTCGATCGCCCAGTAGCTTGAAGGGAACCTGATTCACCCGTGCAATACAATCAACACCTGTCGATACCAATCATGCGATCTGGAATTGAAGGTTGGGATTGAAGGTTGGGTTTGGGATCTGTTCTTGAGTTGTTGTTCTTCTCGCCAACTGCAGCTCGGGGGCCGACAGTGTATGCACATTCCACAGCATCTTTCATAGTCAAAGACTCGACAAGTTTCCACGTGTAGAGTAGGCATGTTCCATAACAGGACTCAGATGATTCGCCTGTCTTGTAAATGGAGGAAGATTCCCAATATCACGGGGGTCTTCATTCCTCCATGTACAAGCTCAATGAGTTGCATGGACCGTTCCTAAGCCTCTAACCACATGCAGGAGGGTTGACTGAAGCCCTCTGCATCGTTCACGGTACTGTAACTTAGTTGCTCCTATTCAACAGGGCAGGGGCGCGATGAGATGATGATCACGGTGAAGCCCTGCTAGGCTCTCGGATATGCCATCATCCAGTTTATATAAACTCAATAAGTGGCGTCTCCTTCCGGTGTGCTATCTTGAAATCTCTTGAGCATCTGTTTTCAAAGCAGACCCCCTTCCATCCTCAAAAACTCTCAAGCTCGCAGACCCAAAACGTTGTTGTTGAAGGGTCTCTGTTCAATGAGTCTGCAATGTCTGCAGTCCCTGTCAGCCGAATGCCCGCGATCCCTTGCTCGCATGCCCAAGGGGCCGGGTAGGGCAGGCGAATAGGCTCGTCGAGGTCCTGATCTGTCCAGGGTGGCCTTCGGATGACGATGCGGCCCCCAGTCCACTGGAAGCGCAGGTCCGCTGCCTGGCGCTTAATTTCACACGTTGACTTCACATAATCGATGCATCTTCTGCATCTTGTTTTATTCTGTTTTGGCTGCATGCTACTTCTTCTTGACGCAGCCGATGCGTTTCCATGTATTTGTCTGATGTACAACTTCCTGGTATCACAGACTGTCTTCTGGTATGCCCTTCACACACCTCGGATGAACTTTGCATGTACGCCGCTAGGCGCGCTTGAATACCTGCATCTCACACAGCGAGCGTCTCAAGCTTTGAGGGCCATTTCAGAAAGTCTCGTACAAATATTCAGGTGCGGCAGGTTGAATGGCACATGCATTTTGAAATACTCTCAGACGCATTGGCTCCTGTTATTTTCTTGGATCTACGTGATAAGTGGCGGCTTCTTGATTCTTGGGCCGGGAGAGAGATGAAAAAGCTGAAATCTAATCTTCACAGTGGCATGGAAGCCGCAATACATATATACAATTATTCGCTGCTGGAAGTACGACAAACAAAGCATATCAAGATCGTGGTCGGCGGCGTCCGCATGCTCATCATCATCATCATCATCAGCAGCAGCATTCACCCACAAGACCAACTTCACCCTTCAACAGCGGACATCGCCATCAGAACCTCACTTGTCACAAGTCCTATAAGCGGCCTCGGTGCTCAGGTCTGCTTCCAGGCAGATGACTCCCAGCGGAGAAGCATCGATCACATTGTACCAACGTCCAGGCGTGGCCGTGAGGTCCAGGGCCTGGTAGACCTGAGAAAGGACTGAACTCGGCAGCCTACATGGAACAAGCACCTTTGAAAGTGTGGTCTTTCTGAGATGTCTTGTAAAGTCAGAAATGATTGACTGCCCTGACAATGGAAATGCGCGATGACGGCAAAGTCATGAGGTCAGCATGGAATGCCGCCTTCATCAAACATAGTTTGCCCCAATCGGCTGGGCTCAAAAGGCTCTCCAAAGCTGCTACAACGCAGCCTGACATCATGGCAACAAGAGAAATCTTGCTCATTCCGGTCAGGATTCTTTCTGAACTGCGCTATTCGTGAAGGCAGCAGCCTGGACCGGTGAAGGTCCTTTGCCAAAAACATACTCCTGCCAGCTCTTCAGACTGAAAAGGTTTGCCGCCGCTTGGCCTCAAAACAGGTGTACGCGGAGTTCTGCGAGCAAATGCATGTCTTGGTGGCAAACATGTCATGTCTAAGTGCTGCCGTTTGGCCTGGGGTGAAAGTGTTGAGAAGCTTCCACCTTCCCGCAAGGAGTTGTTGAGCGTCTTCGCTGGCAAGCTTCGACTTGTCAAAAGATGCGACGAGCTCCGCCACCAGATCTTCCACTCGCTGCGCGGCATTCACTCTGCTTGCATCCCAGTTCTCACCGGAGAGGAGCTCCAGGAGCTCTGACTTGGCTGATGGAGACGCAGCGAGCGCGACAAGCGTCCGGCAGCGCTTGCCAGAGCACCGAAGCTTTCCACGCTTCGCCAAAGGCTGTGCACGGAGATGGCTGGAGGCGGAGGCAGCCCCGAGTGCTGCGAGCGCTGTGAGGCTGACTGCCTGTGGCCAATGTGGCCAGTACCCAGGGCCAAGGCTGGGTTTGGCAACTTTGGCAGCTGGCCGAGACAGCGAAATCGCGCATGCTGTTCGAGGGGGCTGCGCGGACAAGTGCACTGCCATGGTCTGCGGCAAACGTTCCGTCAAAGCTTTTAGGGCAAGCACGGATACGGGCTTGGCCCGCCGTGTTGGCAGGGCTGCAACAAACGACAGGATATACCCAATAGACCATGACTATGCCTTTCGAAGGTGGGGTGAGGTAGCTTCACTTTGCGCTGAACTGTTGCAGATCCAGAGCAAGGCAAAGGCTTCCACAAGCACTACCCACACTGCCGTGCCGAAGACACGCACAACCACAAGGGCCAGACATCCTGCCGAAAGCCTTGCTGCTGCAAGGCTTCGCAGACGATAAAGCCGAATCCATGAGCTGCCTTTGAAAGCACCGGCTTGGCAATGGGCTGCTCTACAATAGGGTTGTTGTGACAAAAGCAGCACACAGTTTATTGCATCCCAGTGACGTTGAAGCTCTTGATCTGTCCTATGCAATTTCCGAGTATTTGCTGCACCTGATCCGGATGTTGGCACAGGTTGCGTTCTGCCTAAACAACGGTATTCTGATTCTGTCAAATCCGGGGCCGATGCATCTGGCTGCGCGTTCGCTGAGAAGCCTTTTGCGCCCTGAGCTTGTGCAACTCTAGGTCTGTGTAGCTTTTGCAACATGCTAGTGGCCGGATCACGACTTTCACAACCTGGAAGTTCCAGCTACAAGTTGCTTCTTGTTGCTTTGGTTTTCATAGCACTTTGCCCGCAACACGCCAAGATTCTCCACAACATGCCGGGCAAAGCAGAATGCCCGCAAAAACATGTCCAAAAAACAACAGCAAAAGCCACCAAACGACCGCAAACAACGCCATGGCAAATACGACAAGAAAAAAGAAACATGAAAACGACATGAAAAAAGTTGTCAAAGGAACTTCCAAGAGGAAGGTTACTCAAGTTCCCTGCAACAAGGGCATCTGCGTGCATCTGAGGAGCCTTGCTTCCCTTTCCCATGTCACCTTTGCCCATCATGGGGTCCCCCTGGACAAGCAAACTCAAGAAGCGCGGCAAAGAGTTGGCTACAGCAAGCGGTCCCACTGCCTTGCCCATTGTCATCGCACCAGGCCCCAGCCCCATATCATTCATTCCCATACCTTGGCGGGATGCACTGACAGCACATTGCCTGAGAAGACCATCTGAGACCAGCTGAGGCACCCATCTCGCCCATGCCACCCATGCAGTCCACAGGGGGCGGAGGCGGAGGCATGTGACCCATGGGCGGCCCCATCGGTTGCATACCAGCGATGGGCATGCCAGGCATTCCCTGCATGGGCCCTCAGTTACTTGAATTGAAGCAGCACAGACATTGGACAGACTGGACTTGCTCAGATACAGGCCACCGCCCATGTACGCCTGACAAGAGCTGGGTTTGACGGCCAATTAGCTGAGACATGCTGAGACCAAATTGATAGCCCAAGACGAATGCACAAATAAATGCTGAGGCTTTGGCTTTCCCCGCGCCCTTCGCAGGCTGTGGGGGGCCTCCTCGCATCAGCAAACCCGTCTGGCAGCTCAAAACTGAAGCCGCACTGAAGCCATTCAAATCGTCCATTCAAGCTTATTGCTCAGAACACCATTTCAGGCCCCACGTTTCTCCGCGATCTCAGCCATTTGGTCGAAGAACGCCCGCGCACGCAGCTTCGGCACATCACCAGCCAAGTCCGCACCAATACGGGGATTGCACTCAAAGATGCACGGCCTTGCCAAGGATATGATAACATCCGCAGTCAGGAGCATTGCCGGAGAAGTCTGTGGCACTGCCGATATAAGGCAAGCACGTTCCGTCTGGCCGCAGTTTGTAATTGAAGTTGCAAATGCCACCTCAAACAGAGCATCTCAAAAGGCATGGCTGAAGCTTCGTTGTATGACCCTGGGCTGCTAAATCCCTGCTGAGCATCTGTAGCCAGCCAAGAACATCGTCATAACGTGAAGGTGCTGCGCCGGAATGTCGCACCTTCTGACAACTCTGACAACTCTGACAACGACATCTTCAATGTCCCACATGAACGCAGATTGGGCCAAGCAGCAGCTCTTTGGAGATCTCATGCACTCGTGGCCAGACGTATTGAACGCCAGCGTAATGGTATTTCATCGTGACGGAATCCAATACTTCCCCACACCTGAGACACGCATGCCTACAGACTGCTTACTGTCTAAGACGAATACCAAGTGATAAGCATCTCGCCAAACCAATAAAGAAGTGGAGTACTCGTACTCCCCGAGTATGAGCTCCTGTAAGACCTAAATTGCTGTATCAAGGGGCGTTCGTTTTTACAGCTTCGAGTCTGCGAAAGACTTGGACTTGATAGACACGACTTCTTCAATTTGGCCGGATGGCTAACTGCACAGATGCTCAGAGCTCTGCAGCCTCTTAGCCCTGTACCCACTGGCTTCCAACTTCCACGCCAGCTACGCACTGCACATCTGCCGAGCTGTTCACTATGCGAGCTCCTGCGAAAACACGCTAAGCGTAACAAATCTCAGACGGGACCCTGTTGCAGGCAAAATGCTCGCTGCCTTCTCCATATTGGCCGGAGGCGGGCTTCAACATACCTGGGGCAGGAAGCCCAACAGCAAAACTTCAAAAATCCAAAGAAAATTGTTAGCCAGATCCTTGCCCAGCTACACGGATAGCTCGCCTCTTCTGCTGAAGTGTACCGCTGCGGCACAAAGCTGCACATCCCCAGCTTCTGGGCGTAGTCGAAAAGCTTGCCCTGCTCATTTTGAGAACAACGGCCGTTGCAGCAGTAGCAGCTAGCAATAGTAGAAGAATCAAGACCCATCTTGGTTCCTCAGCGTGGTTTCAAATATCTGTAGGACCAAATTATTTGCGAGCGATACACGCGCTCTTTCTAGATCTCGTTCCGACCTACAAGCAAGACAGACACCTTTACACGCTTAACCTTCACACACGTAGCAGATACGGAGGCGCGGTCATGAAGGATACTGCTGCAAAACGTCTCTGGCGCTAAGTGCTGGGATGAATCCTAAGCCTCGATGTGCAACTGCTCATGCTCCGTTTATCTGCAAACTCCACCCACACTATGGCCTTGTCATCCAGGATTTCCACAATGTGGGGCTCGCAAGTGAGAATCTGCCAGCCAGCCTGAACCATTCAGACGAGGAGCGAGGGGTTGGTTGGGCTATGTTCCTATATGTGGTCGTAGCAGGCCTCCTCCCACTCCTGCTGCTTCCGAGCTATCTCCAGCGCCACTTGGTCGGTGCAGGGCCTTGCGATGTCAGGCTGAAAGAGTGAGGCCTTGCAGGCCATATGACAGCTACACCTTAACATCAGAGAAGCAGAAATCCAAGCTTTGCTCGTACACGGCAAATCTGTGAACACCGGATCCGTCAACATGGAAAATCAGAGGCCAACAGCGAGGACGTGAATAACGAGGACCCGGCAGGAGCCACAGCGGCTTGCTTGCATCTGGGATTGGAGCGCCCACTGTCCTGCAGAAAGGCTAGGCATGGGAAACTGATCAAAGGCTTCGGGCATTCGATTTGGCTTACTTGATGTCTGCCGTCAGGCCAGAGATGTGAACCATGACAGGGCCGTGGTGAGAAGCCATTGCACTTTCTTATCTGCATGTGAAGTTGCGCACCTTGCTCTCGTTGCTGTAGACATTCTGTGGTTCTACTGAAAATATAAGCCACTGCACATGATTTCTCAGGATTTCTCCATGCTATCAACCTTCAGCTGCACACGGTCCACGACATCGAGTTTTGCATGATGCCCCCCAGCATGCGCACCTGTCTGGCCGGTGTCACAACTACAGAGTGGTACTAGCGGAAATCACTCGCATGGATGGCATGGATGTGGAGACCAACGAGTGTGAAGCAAGGATCTGAAAGCGAGCCTGAACCGCTATCTCAACTTGACGGCCAAGTTTCCAACAATGAAGCCCAACTCATACCAGTCCTTAAAATGAAACGCCTAAAGAATGCAATGTGTCCACGTTGCAGGGTGCCTGGCGGTTCCATATGAAGCCCGGGACCACCTGGAAGAGGACATTCTCCGAGCCCCAGCAGGCGACCTGCTGCCCAGGGACTTCTTAATACTTCTTTCATGTATGCAGCGTTATGGTTACTTCTGTAGCGAGGTTTGTGATTGTAGCTTCGTTCTTGCTTCTGCATCAATGTTCGCTCAAAAGGGTAGCTTCACAATCACGTTTCGGGGACGGCCAGCTGCCTAGCCTGCCGGCTACAAAATATGTCGTTGCGCTGCGCTACTTTTGCTCGCCAGGCGCTGGATTCGGAGTCGGCTTGAGAGTCTCAAAGCTTGCAGTTGCCCTCCTGTGCTCTACTTCTGGCATGTCAACCATCCAGCAAGTGCTTGCTCAAATGCACCGACTTTTCCGAGCCTTGCCTCGGACTCCAACTCCAGCGCAGCTTGTTCCTGACCGGCCGCTCTGCACAGCTGTACCAGGGATGTGTAGTCCTGCACAAGCTGCGATCCAGCCTCTACACCCAAAGGTGTCCAAAAACCAAGATGCCCACAGGCCTACAGCAGGTGCAAAAACAGACGCAAGTCAACACCAGTCCTTCCGCGAGGGGCTCACACCAGGGCTCTCTGAAGCCCACATTTGGTCTAGCAGCAATAGGGCCTGACACAGCGAGGGCAAGCCATCCCACCACTGCAACGCATGTGACTTCCATCTTCTTCTTGCTGCTTGAAAGCTGGCCTGCTGCCACACGCTCCCATCATCTTCGCTGTTACAATTGGCGCAGGCTTCGACGCCCAAGCCAAGCATCTCTGCGCGGGGCTTAGGACCCCACTTCTGCATGTCTGAGAGCGAAGACAACACGTCTTGCCAGCGTCCCCTCCGTGCAGCCGCTTCCATCGCTCCTGCTCTGGCTTGCGCCAAGGCCGCGTCTGTTTCCATCTCCCACTCAGGGTATACAAGGTACTCGTATCTGATGGCCAGCTGGATGCTTTTGGAGCTTTCGTCTATGCACAGCTCAATGCGAAAAGGAGCGATTCCTGTGCTGCTCACGAACCAGTTCGTGGCCCTCCGCATCGGGCCCAGATACCTCCGAGGGAACCTCTGCTTTCTCATCCAGAGGGTGAAGGACGCAGCTCCAATTGGCATTTTGCACGACTTGGAACTCGCAACCATACTCAAGTTCACCATCCACGTACCGGTAGCAATCAGTAGTATGCTGCCCGACTTCAAGAAAGTAAAGCTTTGGCAGGACAGGATCCTGAACCATCTCCGAAAGTTCCCAGCTCAGCCAGCTGCCGGCCACGTGGTACGAAATGGACTTTCCCTGGCACATACGAGCCATGCGCGAAATGTGCGAAACGTGTGAAGGAGGCAGCCGGCGGAGAGGAGCCAAGGTTGCGAGCCGCTGGTACACAAAAGGCCTTAAAGCAAAGGGAACTCAAAGCAGCTCTTGTGACAACACATCTGGAAACCTCGCACCGAGCGCTGAGCAGTGCTTGCTGCAGGAAAACCGACATCGTCGCTATCTTGACGGAGCGCTGGAGACCCCTGCCTGAGCTCCCGCAAATTGCCACGGGTCGTTGCAACATCTTCAGCCCAGCAGCTGCCAATCATCTGCTACGCCACAAGCTGGAGCCCTGCCAGGCTGCAAAGCAAGCCTTATCATGACGACAGCTTCTCCGAGCAGAACATCTTTGCACAACTTGCACCGTTCTCATGGAATCGACAATGGTCCTACACTGCTGTTCGCCAAGCGGCTACCTGCACTGTGATGGCGCCAAGCACTGACCGCTTCGGGGCGAGCCACGTCAAGGCCTGGGTTGCGCATAACCATCAAGGTTCATGGCGTGAACCAAACCTGGAATGCCGGCTGCATTAGCTCCATGCTGACTACAAGTTCTGATGATTCCTGGATGCGCTGCTGATGACAAGACGATTGCACAATCGCACCATGTGCAGCAGGATGATGCAAAATGCAGGTGCCGGCAGGATGGAGACCCTCATGCAGTCCTCAAGTCTCGTGGAGGAGTCAAGTGGCTGCTAATGCGGCGGAGGCAGCTGCATTAGCTCCGCACACAATTCCGACCGCCTTGCGCTGCCCGACTTGATCCTGCCAATCGGGTAAGACAGGTCACTCCCCAAGGCAGCCAAGGTGGTTTGCCTTGATCCGTTCGTTCAGTAGCAGCGTGCCCCACAACGTCGTGGCAAGGCCTGCTAGCAGCAACACACGATGACAGGCGAGGCAGGCTAGGGGATGCTTGATACCGCTCATACCACGTGGGGAGACATGGAGGCCTAGAGGGCGTACAGCAGCATCCGGAATAGGCTGGAGCAACGGCGTCAGCTGTGGCGGCTTTAGCAGCAGCAGAGGGCCTGCACAAAAAGGCACATTTGCGGAAAGGAGCCCCATGCCAAGTCAGCCACTTGAGAGAGAGTTTCAAATTACCACGCAAGTGCTTGTTATCGTGCGCAGCTGGCATCACATCTGTCACGAGAGCTCGATAGCTGCTGCCGCATTAAAACCAGCAATTGGCAGAAAGCACCAACGTCTGAACGGCAGCTTCCAATCACAAGCTTGTCTCCCTCGCTCCTAGAGTTGCACACCAGTAGCCATCTGCCACCACGGAAAACTCAGCGGAGCCAGCCATTGCAAAAGGACTTACAGACACTCCTACAAAGCAGCATAGGCGTAATCGCTAGCGAAGTTCATCTTCCTTTGACGAAAATAAGCACCTGTCAGGCCTAGTCGAATACTTGTAGTGTGCACCATGAGTTGTGCAAGCTACAGGGCATCGAACCTTTTGGTCGCACTCTTTGACACAACTGCTGCGCGAACGATCATGTTGATAATGCACAGGCTCATGTTTGAAAGGTACTGTGGCCGCTTGACAGCAAGTATCTGGTGGTGGTCCTGTCGGCTGCAGGTCGAAGGCCTGCGGCTTCATGTCCTCAAAAACATTTGCGCAGCTGAAATGGGAGAAGGAGGAACCTACAAGTAACAATCGCTTTGACAGGCATGTGGCTGTGGTGGTGGTGGGTGCATGTCGCAGCGTGACTACAACCAGACAGTTGACATGCATTATAACATAGGAAGCTGCTGGGCCAGACAAGCATAAAATGCTATAAATCAAGTGCAGCGTTTGTGGGGGGAATGCATCTGCAGGGGCAATATTTCCAAGCAACCTGGCAGTTTCCATACGTCATAGCTTCACAGGGTGGCACACGTGTAAGATGTTATCCAGATTATTACTACTGTTACCACCACCACTACTACTACTACTACTACTACTACTAGGGGAACGTCGCGTAGCTGACGGTAGGTTTTTCCCTACTTCAAGTTGATTTTACAGTGGTCTCGCCTCATTTTGGCATTTGTGGGGGGGGCTGCGTTTTTCTGAAAAACTGCGCAACGTTGCGACCTTCGCGTTTCTGGTGGTGTTGAGGTTCGTGAAGACACTAAGCACAGCAAGCTCCGAAAACAAACATCTGAAACATTCAAGCTTTCATAAACCCTAAGCCCTAAGGTCTAAACCTAAACCCTAAGTCATCCTAAATCCTATCCTAAGCCCTAAACCCTAAACCCTAAGCCCTAAACCCAAAGCCCTAAACCCCAAGCCCCTGTCCGAATATGATAGTAAGGGGGATTACTACGCTCGTGACGTT
>CAJNIZ010044860.1:34427-50320 GCA_905231905.1 Symbiodinium pilosum
CTGTAAGCACAACAAGCTCCGAAAACCACCCTCTTCAGAAACAAGTAGTTTGCGCCCCCCCCCCCCAACTCATGCCCTGTCCCCTCTAAAAGTGATGGTGGGCGCAATATTGTTGCACCCCGAAATGCATGATAATGCACCGTCGCTGGCACGACGTGCGCCCACTACTACGACTACAACCACTACTACTACTACTACTACTACTACTACTACTACACCTGCACGAATGCTGATACTAGTTTTGAATAGGGGCAGACAGCTGCCATATGTTCCTGTCAGCAAGAATCACCTCAACCATCGAGGCAGACCAAACGCGCTATCCTTGCTGAGCAAGATGGCAAAGTTTACCTCCGTGCCAGGCAGAAGCGAGCCCACCTGCAGGAGGATCTTAATCCAAACCATCGATAGCAATACCCAGGAACCCATTCCGAGCTGTCCTGAAGCCCCAGTGTTTCCAGAGTGCGTGTTTCATATTCAAAGTTGATTGCACAGGTAGGCTTTTGACATCCAAAATCGGTGAAGAACAGCAGCAACAGAAACAGCAGCAGTAGGAGTTGAAGGTTTAGGTTGTTGCCCTGCGCATCAACCTAAATTGTAGTTCCCGTCTTGTTTTCTATGCTCTTGTCCATTGGTCGTCCGTTCTTCTAGCCTTATCTACTTCGAACATACCCACCCTCACCTTGTGGCTGTTGGGGGGGGCATCATCAACTAATTCCAGCTTTTAATATTCAGCATGCATCGGCAATCTATTTGAAAAAAACCTTGTGCCAGCCTGCAGACATAACAACCGTACATTCCGAGCACTACCGTCCGGGTGGTGGGGTGGCTTACTTATGTGAGGCTTGGATTTGTTCATATTTATGCTCCACATTGTTGGGCACTCCAGGGATACCCCCAAGTTGGGCGCAAAAAGAGATTGGGGCACTGCAGGCAACCCGTGAGATACCTTGGGTCGGGCACGGCGCGGGAATACTCTGAGGTTGGGCAACGCAAGGATACTCTGCCGTAAGGCACTGCAGGGATACTCTGCGGTTGGGCACAGCAGCGGTTGGGCACTGTTACTGCTGGGATACTCTTGAACACTGCAAGGACATGATTTGGCTGGCACTGTGGAAGACCTGCGGTTGGGCAACGCTGGAAAGGGATACTCTGCTTGGGCGCTGCAGCGATACTCTACGGTTAGGCACGTGGTTGAGAGGGGTTAGTCGGTCATTGAATAGTTTGCGGTTGGGCACTGCACGGATGCGAGGAGAATATAGACTTCTCAAAAATCTAACAACCCAACTGTGATGCCAAGAACAACAACAACAAACATAAGCAGTCTCAGGCAATCAAGCGAGCAAGACGATCAAGAAGCAAAGCCCAATCAGGAAGGCTCTGTGATGAAGAGATGAAGCTGCCAGGGTCACCATGCCTGAGTTTTGTGAACATAGACGTCGTGCCCAAAGACCGCCTGTCAGCTCTTGCGGTTTGCACAGGTCATGAAGCCGTCTGCCAGTTGCAGCTCCAAGCTTAGTGACCGAAAGACATGTTGAAATCGGAAGGTTCAAGCTAGTTTTCAAGAATCAGATCATCTGCTTCCGCAGCTGTAGCCACAACAGCTCGAATGTAAACTGCTTTGGCCTTCAAATCAGGGCAGTCAATGAAGCCAATCCCAGAGCCCATCATTGGCTTGATTCTGCCTGTCCTCGGGATCCGCTGTAGAGGCAAGGGAAGTTTCATGATATTTTATTTCATATTCGAATTGGGCTTTGGGGTCCACAATGGTCCACAAGGTGCTTCGCGAGGATACTCGTAACGAGTCAGCGCCCTAGCATGCATCTGCACCCGAAAAAACGCAACAGCTCTTGAGCGGAGGCTGGTTGCCTTTTCTGCCATTGTGTCACTAGCGAGTTATCTGCCGAAATGTCTTTTTAGACCAGATTGTTTGCAAGGACAGGTCAGGTGTGACGAGATGCTTTTAGAGACAAGTGCACTTGGTCGGACTCTTGCTTCAAATCTGCTCTGAGATGCTGTCGCTCTTCTCTTTGACAAAGCGTCTGCCGGGGCGTATGTCAAGTCCTCGGCCACTTGAAAACAAACAGTGGAGACCCTGCCGGAATGCCAATCAACTTAGCTGTAATGTATTTATCCCTCCACTGTCGCGCATAGCATGGAAACAGCGACAACGGCATCAATCAGACTTTATGGAGGAAGATGAGCAATAAGAGGCAGCAGATCTGTCTCTGCCCTCAGTGTGCATTCGGGCTCTAAGGCCGCTGCGGGCACGGCACCGTTGACCACCCCCGGCGCGAGCTCAGGTCTCCGCTGCAGAGTCTCGGTTATGACCTGGCTCTATGACTTCAAGTCTTGAGCTTCTTAGATTTGAGGAGATTGTGGCTTGTCAGACGGAAGGATTGCCAGCCCACTCTCAATCCCCCCAACAGCTGCCAAACTCCAGACTTCTCAGGCTGACCATTCGATGCTAGGGTTCTGTAGTTCTGCATCTAGCAAAGTGTCAAAAAACCCAAGCAACGCTATCACCAAGGCACCGTCATCAGCGATGCGTTGTCAAGCGCTCCCAAGGCTTGGAGCAAGGCCCTCTGTGCACAAAGAGCACGCAGCGAGGGAGCTAAATTGGGATCCTTGTGTCTACAGTACTGCGCAACAAGTACAAGCATGGTCTTGGCTTGGGGTTGGGGCATCTTTCGTCCGAAGTGAATGAATTTATGCAAATACGGCAAAGAGCTCAGCTGCTGGCTGGGAGTCCATGGCCTCACCTCCTACAAAGACGTCTCCAAAAGGTCTTGCAAGGCACACAGGCTTGAAGCAGTACTGCGTTTTTGCTTGCCTTGCTACAGAACCGTCAGTCCATTCAATGACCCGGCTGCGGAGCTTGCTCAAGAAGCTCGGGTTTTCTTCTGCTGAGCTGCGAGCCGAGATGAGCCAAGCCAAGCCCAGTAGGCAAAACTGCACAAAATTTATAGCGGTCGAAATGCAGATTCCCAAAGGCAACCTCTCAAGCTCTAGACGATTATGGGTTTTCTCTAACAAGCCCAGACTACACGACGAGATGGAGCTGTGGCCTGAGAATGGCACGTCTCACGGATGGAAGGCGGCACTACGGGAATTCCACTGCCCTCGATGTGATCACCATCACGCTCATTTTTTGCCATCTCGCCATCACTGCTCCGGGCGACGTCAGTCGCTAAGCGCTTGTGAAAGCAATTCCATCTGCCTAAGAACCCTTTTCTGCAGCTTTTCTGCAAGGAATACAGGCTGCGTCAATCCCAAGACAATGTCAAACACAGGCAATGAATTCCAACGTGGCTTGGGATGTTCATGCAGCCTGGTGGAGCCCCAGCATTCGCTGCCGAGCCCAGTCTACAAACCTCAATGCACGTTTTGGAAACACGCCGCGACCCGCCGGTACGCATCAAAATTCCCCTCCAATTTGCGTTGTTCTGAAGAGGCCATGGAATAATACATGCATGAGATATCACGAGATCCCACACTGACTGCAAACGAGAGCCCGTCATGAAGTTGTAATTCAAGGAAAGTCCAGCATGCTCCCCAATCTGTTCTGCTGATCAGTATGAGGCTCATCTGGGCAAGATCATGTTACCAGACCCCTGTCTTGAGGCCCCTGCTCATCTTCTGGCAAGCATTCGGAGGAGCTGATCCCAAGGCCGCAGCGCCTCAGAGCGGTCAGAGGCAAAGTTCTGTCATGTTTGAAAATGGCTAGCATACCCATATTCCCTCTGCAAGATGGAATCGGTCAATGAATATGGGTGCCCAACTAATGTACCGAAGTCTTCCTCAAAGCCTGGGGGATCACCAACAGTGTTTCAAAGTGTGAACAGGTCTGCCCCTGGAAACGCGCTCAAGGATCGGAACTGACAAGAAGACGGCCATGGTGGGAAAAGTTGTAAGCAAGTAGCCTGAAAGCTGGTTTGTTGAGGCGGCAGCTGCGCCACTTGGACCGCCAGCCAATGCTTGCAGCAAAGCTCACCAGCCTCTCAAGGAGAAGTCTTCGCAAAGCCGCCTCTACAAAATCTTCCGTCACCATAATGCTTGGCGTGACCTTTCGAGTTTCTTGATCTATCTCGAAGACATGCGCCTCGATGACTCGCCGCCCAAAGTAAGGACCTCAGAGGCTCGCTGCAAGCACAGACCGCCCATGCCTTGGAAGCAGGGATCTTGCTTACAGGCCAGCACGAGTCTTTTCCCGCAACAAGGGAGCTTGGAGCCCTAGCGGACGCTAGCGTCTCACGAAGTGCCAGAGCTCGACTCGATGATCCTGTTTGAAGGCCCAGGCCTTGTCTCGGCGCGTTTGCCTATGCCTGCTCCTGTCCTTTACTGGAACGTTTCGTTCATGGACTTCAAGGAGCTCCAGCTGATCTGCTGCCTTCTCGCAAGCCTTCAATGGCGACTGGCTCACAAGCCCGCGCGATTCTGCATAGTTTGAGAATAGAATTGCCTCAGAGGCACGCAGCAAATCAAAACCAAGGGACTGAGGGAGTTCTTATTCCTGACTGCCTGCCCAGCTGCTAGATGCCCACCTGGGCGCAGAGCTGCAGGTGCTTCAGCAAAGAGCCTGTCAAAGAGGTCTGCGGGGTAATCGTTGCCAAAGACCACGTCGCCTGCACTGGGCTGGACCTCTGGGGCCCTGGGCACCCAAGGTGGATTGAAGATGATCAAGTCAAAGGGACCCTCTTCCTCGAGCTTAGCAAAGAGGTCGCTCTGCACCACTTTGACTCCCTGAACGCCCCAACGTTGCAGTTCTGCCCGGACCGAAAAAACAGCGTTTGGGCAAAGGTCGGAGGCAGTGACAGTCATGTCTGAGTACATGCTGCGCAAGATGAATGTGATCACCTGGGATTTGCAAGCTTGAATATTTGACATAGCGAACATACAACAGCTGCTGCTCCAAGGGATCTCTGAGCTCCTGACACCACATCCAGTGCCCAAATCCAGGACGTGCCAAGAATTGGCTGGCTTCAGCTTCTCCAACCAATCCCGTAGCAGCTGAAAGTGCTCCTTGGAAGTTATAGCTAAAGTCACGCTGCGACCAGAAGCAAGCTGTCAAGCTACCCGTGAAAGCAGTGACCGGCGTGCATGCTGCCACGGCTCCACAGGAGACAGAGTGAAGTAGACTCCGAAAAAGGGATGCAGCTTGTTGGGCAGGAAGCTGTACTCCAAGCCGTTTAGGAAGAACTGCCAGGCAACGTTCAGGGCAGTGATGTCGTTTGCGCGGAAGTAGAGTTTGGCAGCATCTTCGTACAGCACAGGCACGTAGCCCAGCGGTGGACCTCCAGCAGGTTGCAGCTCACCAGAACTGGAAACCTCAGCAAAGAGCCTTCTTGCACAATTACGCAGCAGCCGCCGCCGCTCTCGGTGAGCCTCCGCTGCGTCTTGAAGACTTGCTAAGTGCTCCGTGGCAACGACATTCAATGCCTTTCTGACCTCCAGCAAGTCCTTCCAGCGTCGTGTGAAGCACGCACTCTGGCCCGCCCACACCTTCTCAGCAATTTGACGCAGCTCGAGCGGGCTCCCTCCATCCACCAGAAGTGCCTGATCGACCTCCTCCTGCGCAACTGGCACAGGCTTCCAAATTGACGGCTCAAGAGGCGGCAGAAATGGAGGTGTCTTTGATTTTTGCGCTGGGGATGATCGCACTGCTTTGGGTGCTCTCGGCTTGAACTTTGCAAGGCTCCGCGGCTTCGATGGAGACTGAACACCGGACGATCGGCTTGCAGGAAGCGCGCGAGGCTGGACACGATGTCTCTTATCGGGCTGCTTGAGGCACAGCATGCGGGCTGCTCTGCAAAACCAGCCACCTGCAGCAGCTGCCAGAGCTGAACACAAAATCACAACCCCAACAACACGATTTTGGCCCTGCTCACAGAGTTTCCGGCATCCGTTTGGAGACCCTGTTCAATGTCTTGAGAATGTTGCATCTTTGGGGTCCTGTACAATCAAGAGCATCCTTTGCATATCAATCATCAGGACCCTCAGAACTGAGGAAGCGTTACACTCGTCACTATGCAACATCCGTCAACTTCAAACAACAATGCAAACTGCCATAGCCGCGGAGCATGCCACTGAAAGAAGGCAAACGCGACTGAAAGCATCACTTCCACAGTGAGGGCCAGCGATGCTTCTTGGGCGAGCTGTAGAGCCGCAGACCACAGATACCACAGATGCAACATGAAAATCAGAAAGCCAGGCATTGGCCTTGCCAGGGTGTTGAAGAGGCCATGAGCCAACCCTGCATGAAAGTCGGCTGGCTGGCGCCAAGCCTAGTGGCTCACAGAGCCACGCGTGCGTGGTGAAGCCATCTGTTCGCGGCAGTAGGAGCTCCCTTGCCATGAGCAATGGGATCTGAAGTTCTGAAGCAGATTGACCCAACCTGGAGAAATGCGATCTACTCTTCGCTAGAATCTGACAATCTCCACATGCGATGTCACAGTAATTCTTAATCTAAACCTGCTACGGATGTTTGGTGTGTGTGTGTGTGTGTGCGTGCCTCTTGAGGGTCAGGTCTAGGACACTTTCGCCTGCGGGTGCTCGAGGCTCAGTGAACTTTGAGCAGTCTGGCTTCAGCTTGCACGCAGGCTGCAGCCAGGGTTGCCATGCGGACGTCCAATAGCAAAGGCCGGCAAAACCTGGAACTTTCAACCCACTTTCCTTCCTTCATTCATCATGAGAGGCACGCCTTCCTGCCTGATGCAGACACCCTTGGATCAGAAAACAACTTCAACAACTACCAAACACTAGGACTCACGCCTAGGCTCTTTTGGCTCTTAGGGCAGCGCAGGAACAGTAGAGGCCCTTGGCCAGGACGAGGTGGGAAGTCTTATGGCCACGCACCTTGCCAACCCACGATGCTCCAATTTGGGTGGCCACTTGACTCTTGCACGATTCTATCTTCGGACACCCTGCTACCAGGAAATTCCTGGCCGGCCTCGTAGGCCCTTCGCCCCATCTGGCTGGTAACCATGTGGATACCTCTGCAGAAAGATGCGCAACATCTGCGTCATTGTCCGCAGATGTTCAAACCGCCTGCCTCCCGCCCTTCTTGAAAACTGGGCGCTCTACAATTCTACAAGTTACCTGAGGCACTGCCACAAACTTTAGGAACTCACTGTGTGTCCGGAATTTCAGGTGGGAATTGGTTCAGGCTACGCACGATTCATAAATTCAGATTTCCCTGAACACAAGATCCCCTGCACCCTACCACTAGTCAGCCCAAATACTGAACTACACCTCCACGAGTACCTGTCTGCAACGTCAAGAATGCGCAGGACCTGAAATTACCCGAGGCAATGCGATATGCTCCTCAGAACAGCATCACGCGCCATGTATTGCTGTCAGAGCACTCAAGCAACAAATCCGGACGCAGTCAGCGTTGGGTGGTGCTTAGTGTTGGTGGCCCCTACTTGATGCCTAAACCTCTGAAGCATTTCAAAGTCGTGGAAAGATGCCAGTGCCGGCGGAGCTGCTCTTGGAGTCAACAAGGCCCAGCGCCTGCAACGAGTAGATTCTAGAAAAAGACACATGACAGGAAACCAGATACTGTAATTCATAAGTAGATATCGAGCCTGACGTCCCAGTCAGAAAGGATACTCAAGCGGCGACAAACGTAGGTTTTACTGCGTTAAGACAAACATGCGGGTTGGACACGCAAGGCCACGTTGTCCTATGCACAACTCTGCACCAAAGGACACTGCCTGTTGCACCACTGCGTCGGGCAAAAGCACAGACCTGGCAGGGCAGAGCGACCACTGAGATGCTTGAGACCGTCACTCAAGAAATGTGGAGTTCTGTCGTCTCAACAACAACAACAACAGAGGTGGTGTGATCCCGGACGCTTGGATCCTGAGGCTCGAGCCACAGTCTTACAAAAGGCTCAAGTCGGGTCTGCGACTAGCGCGGACAAAATCTGCCTTTTTTTCACAGAAAGCTACACAATCAGATTGCGTAAAACACTGAGTTGAACCCTACTTCTGCAGAGGTCTAGACTGCCTTCGAAAAGCGTTCAGCTTGATTCCAGGAAGTTTCGCATGCTCACAAAGCCCTGCTCCAAAAGCGCGCCAGGCACTCAGACTTGCAAGGGCGGCCTGGTTTGAGAGCATGAGTTGCACGTGTGGCTGAGCTTCCAAAAATTTGCCTTGGGGTGGGATTGACGAAATTCTCTGCGAATTGTTTGACCTTCATGCAGAGGCTCAGCGATTTCGGTGATGGGTTGTCGTTAGTGTAAATATGAAGTGCCAAAGCCCATGCAGACCGACACCAGCCTCAGAAACCACCACTCGCCGCGCGCAAGGCACGCGGGATGCCTCCGAGCGATTTCTGGAGCAAGGCAGTTGTTGCTGTCGTCGGCAGCAAAAAGCAATTATTATAGCAGGTTCTGCATGTGAGGGGTTAAATTGGAAATCCAGAGTAAGAATTAGCGCTGCAGAAGCACCCAACATATCGGGCAAATAGCAGTTCTCCAAACAAGCTTATGTAGCTCAAGCCTCAGGTTCCGCGTTCGCTTCTCGTGCCACATCCTCAGGCGATCAAAGGAGCAGGGCACAGTGAGCATGCTCTCCAATGGTCTTCATGCCGCATCTGACTGGATGAAGCCGCGAAAACGAAGTTGTGCCTGCCAGCTTCAAACCGCCTCACAGTCACACCCTGCCTGCACAGCACCGGCAACGTCATCATCGTCCACGACCTGATGTCTTCAAACGATTGCAGGCAGTGAAGAGAGGGTCTTTTTCACGTCAAATCACTTCTTCAGCCCTCAGTCAAGCATGCACCAGTAGCGTGCTAACAGGAACAATGCCAGCGCTGAGCCACTAATTCCAAAGCGCTCAAGCCTGGAGGGAAGCATAGTGCTGCACTATGCTGCCATGTGAACACCTGTGACCATGTAATAGCTAGGCTAGACATGATGTCTGGGCAGAGCGCCAGCGCAGCCAGGACGTCCTGCAAAGCCTCCCAGCAGTCAAAGCATGATGGTTCTCAAGACCCGTGCTGGACCCTTGAAAGCTCTACATGGGAATTGAACCTTGAAGCGGTGCATCCTCGACGCTGCGGCCATAGCTGCTAACCAGTGGGATTGGGTTGGACTTGACCAGACTGTGAATCACCTTATACGAGCCTGGCAAAGACGTGCTGTACTACAAGCAGATCCCAAATGCGATGATGCCTTAATATGGTGCGTCAGCTTAGAGTCACCTGCTAAGGGGGCACGGGGGCAGATTTTGAAGGATTCATTGCATCTGATCTGAACCTGCTGTGCGTGGCTCAATTGACACGCCTCTACACCTTCCCATGCGCTGCATTACTGGCTGGATAGTTGATGCAGTTGAATCAAGACCACGTGCGGGTTGCGCACATTTGTTTTAGGCCAAGCGCCTCAAATCGAAGGGCGGGACTGCGAGCTTTGCGCTTTGTCCGCCTGGATGTCGCCTCGAAGCTAAAGCTCACAAAGCTGACGCTACGTGCCATGCCAACCGCTGTATTTGGCCTGCCGACGAGGCCATACAGCTGCTGACCTGCAAAAAAGTGGAATTGGTGCAATGTGTGTTCATCACGGAAACTCGGAACTTGCTTTAGCCAGGAGCCTCTTTCGGCAGCTGCTTGCGCAGAAGTTCTGCCTTGGCAGCATCGTTCTTCAGGGCATCCCATCGATAGTACCTGAGGCATGCCATGTTGCTAGAAGTTTGCTTCCATGACTAGAGTTTCTCAGGAATGGTTGCCCGCTTACCAGGATGAAGCTTCCGACAGCACTTCAGAGGGGATGTAGATCTTTGTTCTGACATGAGTGACAGCACAGTTCTTCTTCTGAGCCACGGGATGACTGTGACGTTGAAGCCCATGGCTTGGATCATCTCCTGAAGTCGCAAACAGCGCGCCCATGACAACGAAGCCACGCATTCCTGCATGCCTGAGCTCTTAGACAGACCCCCTCCTGTCGGCGCCGTGCGAGCGCAGTTATCTGCGGGGAGCGGAGGTAGAACTGCCATGGTGCAGCTGCCTCCACGACCACCATGCTGGGCATGTGCCTTGACATGACTTGCAGGTTTGGCGCTTACAAACCGCAAGAACTGCGAGAAGCTGAATAAGCAGTGCTGCAGGTGAGGCACACCATGTCCAGGAGCACAGGGCCCGCAGAAATCTTGTTGCTATGCTCCACACCCAGGGCGGTGAGCATGCGACTGATGTCAGCATGAAGAGCTGAGCTGAAGCGCTGCTTGTCGAAGGTCGGGGCTTGGATGAGGCTTGGCGCTTCATCTTCAGAGTCCTCAGAGTCCGAGTCGTCCTCCGCCTCTTCTGCCTGCGCCGCCTGCGCCTGGGCACGGGCCCGGCTTTCCTCCGCTGCAGTCCGAACCTCTTGCAGAAAGAGACGTATGCGCTCGTCCAAGGAAGTCCACAAGTCGGGATACAACAAGTGCACATGAGCTTCCACCACTTGCAGGTGTCGAGAGTACCAGAAGTCGTTCCGCCTGCTCTCACACTGCTCCAGGTACGCCTGCAGGGCCTGTGGCTCATTCAGCAGCTCCATGACAGCGATGGCCTTCAAGTTGGCCAGGTGACGGCCATCCATTCGAGGCAGCCAAGCTTCCAAGGCCACTTTCAGCGGCTTAGCCCAGAGCCTGAAGCAGTTCTTTCCATTACTCATATACGGTTGCCTATTGAGAAGCAAGCCCTGCGAAGCCCTGCGAAGCCGAGAGGCTCCTTTCCCAAGTCCAGCTTGGCAACGGCGTTTGCAGCTTTCACGAACTTCTTCTCAGGTAAAGCTCGCCAGGCGAGGCTCAGCTGCTGGAGGACTCGGTTGGCCTTCGGGATACATGGGGATTTCTCAAATTAGGGGTACCCTTTTTTGGGTTAGGGGAAGAGCTGAGGCCACCTTTGCACAACTCAGCAGGTGCAGCTGAAGCGGTGAGACACAATAGCTGCAGCGCCGCCGGAAGAACTGCTTGGATTTCCATGACGGAATCAGACTTCCACAACCTTAGCCTAGTCACATAATCAGGGCGACAGGTGGCTTGGCAGCGCTAGCGACAGCACGCTTGTGCAAGGCAATGTAACATGAAAGGTCGTAGCTCTTCCTGGCGTTCACGCAGCGTTACACATTAGACTGCTGTTTGCTCTGCAAACCCGTTGCCCAGTTGGAGAGGACATCTGTAATTTAGATGAGTCCTCACCTCGGAAACATGCTCCTGCCCTATCTTTTGCAGCGTGCCTCTCTAAACGTCGGGCACTCTAGGCTTTTGGGCCCCTCATTGACGTGCAGCGCCATGGCAAACCACAGGGCGCCAGTCACGATCACATATCCTGGAAAGCAGACTTCCTGATTGAATGGACAAGTATCTGAAGGCTTCATACTTGAAGATCGTCCACAGGATTGCCGCCAGGCATCTGGGTGGCCGATGACCCCTGGAAACAGCGAGATGGGCGAAGAAACCACAGCCTTTGCTGAAGCGGAGCTTCCACAAGTTTGCAGGCACGCAACCCGAAAATTGCAAACTAGTTTCCAGCTTCAAAATGTGACACCGCTGAAGAATTGCCGGCCGAGCTGCCAGCGGCGTGGGCTGACACATCCTCGCGTTCGCTGTGGAACTATGTACCTGCAAGGATTTGCCTCACTGGCTGCCCATTGGTGGCACAACATCAGCTCCGGGCGGCTGACATATGGTTGGAGATTGCCTCTGTAGTCACTCCTGCGGCAGGGGTAAAGCAGCAAACCTGCAACTGCTGGCATTGCTCGCATCGTCACCAGGCCTCCAAAGCGAGGGCGGCGGCCCACCGACGTAGTTGTAGTGAACCTGCCCCCAGCTTCCGGGAGGTCAAGCCTGTCCTGCCCTTGCTTCAACAAGCCGAGAAGCCTCCGATGCTGGTGGCCTGAGATCTCACTGAATCTCACTCACGAGTAGACGTGTATGCTGCATTGTTGTGCCATGGTCTGCCTTGGAAACTGCTCTGCCACTTCAAAACTTTCTAGGCAGCATTGATGCGCGTGCAGGCCTAACTCCTCGAACCACAAGAACAAATGTGCTGACATCAGCGATTCTGTGGGCTATTTCGGGGGGTCAAGTGTAAGGTAGCAACTTGAGCGGAGCTGTCAGCGGGCCGGTGTTCAGCTCGGACCGCTGCCCATCCTGAGCCGAGTCGACATTTTTGTTGCTGCGTCAAGGCTACTGGCATGCATGCTTTGGGCTACCAACCAAGCAATGCTTTCTATCTTGGCAAAGTGGAAACGGTCAACTACTCATGCAGAATTTTGTGACAATGCATGCGCAGGCTCCAAGCGACGGCGTTCTTTGGCGCGTGCCTGCAGCGCCAGTTTTTCCAATTGCTTCTCAAGCTAATTCGCTCAAGGTAGCGTCAGGAGATCAGAAACTTGAAGAGGTGTTCGGGGTCCAGCCTCCTCAATAAGCTTCAGATGTTTTTCCTTGGCAGCATGCTCCTGACCAACACAATCTCTGTCCATGGATTCCATCATGAAGCTGGTCTACAGAATTCACTGCAAGCTTACGTTCAGCAAACTTCAGTCCCGCTCGAGCTCGGCTTTTGTCTTGATGTACCTCGCCATAATACATCTCACAGCTAGGAGTACCACCTAGACACCCAAGCCCTAGCAGAAAGTTCTGCCATGCTGCGGCTTCTTCGGCACAGGTCGTGCAGGTGGAGGCGAGTTGTGGTCCACAAACTTGTTCCTGCAAGTGGGCAGGCGGAATTCTCCCGCACAACATGGGAGGGCACGTCTTTCTTAGCCTTGCCTGTACTCGGAATCAAGCTTCATCCATGGCAGCCTCAGCGCTTGCATGCCAAGCAAAAGCCACGAGACTCGACTATGAAATTCTAAGAACCTGAAGCTTTAGTGAAGGCACGTCCCATCCCCTCGCTCTTGGGGAAGCGCTGGCTCCTGCGCAATGCAGGCAGCGCTTCCATCGAGAGGTCACTACGTCACTACGCCTTATGAAGTCTGCGGGAACCTACCGCAAAAAGTGCTTGTGTACATGGGCTCTGGTATGAAGATTCAACCTTTCCTGACACAAAGGAGGCAATGACAAGGCAGCTCTCCGAGTACCGTAGAGTCCTCCGGAAGCTTTGGGATATCATCGCCTGGAAGAAGGACCCTCTCATACTCCTTCACCTGGAACCCCAAGCTGAGACCGCGGCACATGGAGCCGTAGGTCGACTTCCAGCCACAATTTAGTCGAAGGAGGGCTGCCTGCCACCTTGCCTTCAATGCCAGCTCATCCTGCATCGAGAGTGGCATATGATTCGCTGTGTTGGCACCTACTGGCCACTGCAAGCATCAGAACTTAACCTGGGGCTAATCTATAAGAACTTGTAACCTCCAGTCAACTAATTAGAGAAAGAGGAGGACACTACCCCCTTTCAGGCTGCAGCTTGCAAGTGTCGCAAGCGCATGCAGCGGCTACCGCGATGCCTCGCTGAGCGCCGGGGCAGCGAGGGAAGGCAGCGAGGACGCTTTGGAGAGCCTGAGATGCTTCCAAAGGAGGGATTCACATCGTCCGTGACAAAAAACGCCCAAAGCACCCCTCTAGCGGATGGCCACCCTGTGATGTATACATCCACGTGTCAACAATCTTGCCAGGTGCAAGCAGGCGCAAAACAAAATCTGAGGAAACCGCAGCGCAGACGGAGCCTTGCTGCCTGCCTCGACAACTGCCGCATTTGAAATTTGAGCGTCGAGTTTGGTTGGGCTTCTGAGCTTGTTACTGGAATCATATGAAGGGTACTGTAGGGGCTGGATCCCAGCTGCGCATGGTACACGAGGTGTGACAGCCGGGGGCGGTACAAAACTCACCGCACTGATCACCGAAGGGGCTGCTACAGAGACCTCCAAACACGTCGCTGGCAGAGAGACGCGAAATTTCAACCAAACTCTTGGCACACCGCTTTGCTGCCCAGCTCCAAGCCGGAGTCTTTTGGCCTCGGCGAAGTTCAGACATGAGAAGCACAGTCTCAGCACTCTGTGACCTGAGAGCTGGGCAGCGGGTCAAGAGCCCCAGTGTCAACATATGCCATCAGGGAAAGTACAGTCGGTGAGAACGCAATGCTCAAGAGGCTATTTCGCTCTGTGTCTGGTGCGAGGCTTCATGTGCGTGTCTGCCTTGTGGATGCTAATTTCTGTTCTACTGCCAAGGGAGCTGCCACTGCGTTGGGTGACCTTTTCAACACGCTGACAGTCAACACACTTGCTGGGGCGGATGTTTCGCTTGCGGTCCACATTCAGTGTCAAGCATCTGCTAGCCGCTGCGAGTGCAAACGCCACGGAAGCTTCGGCATGGTGTCTATTCTCGACCGACCTCCAACACCCTAGCCAAAGAATGCCAAAGAGGTCCACCATACACAGTCCAAGTCGATGCAATTGTTAAGAACAGGAGATCTTCACGCACCAGATTTCTTCAAGAACTACAACCTGCCAAAGCAGTCTACAGGTTCCGTGAGCTACGACGTCAACTTTAGACCGCGATTTCCATTTAACCACCTCTCCTTACAATTTGCATGTCGCCATGTGACATGGCATTTCCTTGAATTGTCAACTGGCTGCCATTATCATAGCACTTCTTGATTTATGATGTAACGAGGGAAAATTTTGGAAAGGCCGAGCCGTGCCTTCGGATGCCTTACGCGCAGTCGGCTCATGGCCTTGCCAAGACTGCGAATTCTGAAATCTTTAGATGCAGGCAATTTGGGGGTGACAGCTGTGCTTCATTTAAGATGTGCAGCACCTTGGCTATATGTTCAGCCTCATCCTTGCTACACCACCAGCACCCTGTTTTAAAACGTTCAAGCTTACATATCTTGGCCTGGAGGATGAAGAAGCACTGATGCCTGAGAGCATCTTAGGAGGCTAATGCACGCGACCGAAGAGTTCAGGTCCAGGTGAAACACAAACTGAGGAGCCTGTGTGAAAAACCTGGAGATTGCCTGTCTTGCGATTGGAGCAGTTCGTGACAGAAAGAAAGCGAGCAGATTGACGATGATGTGCGCTTATGCAGCCCTTCAGTATGGGTTGGTGAAGCATGGGTGTAGCCAGGCGTAACTAGCGGCTCACGACCATGTTGACTATTGTTCTTGAGGCTTCCACGGTCGCAAGTCCTTCAAGTGCTCAAGCCTTGGCTGTAAATCGCAGTGCCGAAGACAGCTCGCATGAAATTGCCAAAACTCCAGATCGAAGAAAGCTGCTATCCGAGCCGCACCCGGTGCAGGAGGTGCTGCAGAGCACTGAAGGGCCCTGCCTGCACAGAGGCCATCGCCTCCACAGGGCTCGCTTTTGGCTCTGGTTTGGATTCACATCTTGAATTCTCTCCTCTTGAAGAACCAGGCAAGGTGCTTCAAGAAAGTGTCAGCATGTCAGACACCATGGTATCTTCGCCTCTGCGCCCTGCGCTTTCTGAGCTATGCCCCGAGCTGTGCAGGCTAGCAAGTTCGCCCTACACTCGCGACAGAGCCTGAAGTCTGAAACCCTCGCGGCCTCCTTCGTGCGAGGCATGCATGTTCATCAAAGCCTGAAGCCCCGAAGCCCCGAACACCCTTGCCTTCACATGCCAATCTACAACATCACACAAGGGCCCAATACTCCAATAGAGCGGAGCCATGGTTTTTGTTTCTATATAATTTCATTACAAAAACTACCCCTTCCGCGAAGCCCTTCCGCTATCCTTCTGCGAGTAGCGCGTGTAGTCTTTTTTGCTTCTGCTTTCCGCGGCTGCTTCCGCGAAGGTTTTTCGGCTGAATTTCGGCATCTGCTTCCGCGAAAGGGCTTCGAAGACTGCGGCAAAGGTTCCTGCGCATGCTCTTTTCGGTTGACTCCTTTGTCTTGGGTAGGTAGAGAGGCAAGTTACAGGATGAGCACGCATTATATGATATTGTGAGTACAC